>PVJI01017461.1:0-35682 GCA_004026765.1 Micronycteris hirsuta
GAACATGAGAACAAAGGCCAGTTAAGCAAGACTCACTCATCACTCTCACATGATAAAAAGAGGCCAGTTGCTAGGAAGGAATACAATATTCTCCATTCCTCTTCATCGTAAAACTTCTCTGAGGCATTGTTTACACACACTATGCCCGCCTTCTTGCTCCTCTTTCCATGGAGCAGTCAAAATAAGCTTTAAATTCATACATCAATCTAAGCGATGGTCGTCAAAAAGACAGAAAGAAAGAAAAGGAAAAGAGAGAACCAGAATTACAGTTGTTTACACACACTGTTCCCACTCCTCTCTTTGACCTACTCCCAGTGTGGCTTCTGGGTCACCAGACCACAGAGGTGTTCTGGGCAAGCTCACTGTCATGTCCATGTTGCTGAATACAATGGCCAATGGTCATTTCTCTGTCTACACGTCATTTGACTTCTCGGCACTTTTCCTCCTGGTTGAGAGCTCATTATTGGACCATCATCCTCTTCGGTATCTCCTGGCTCGCTGGCTGCTCCTGCCCTCCGCGTGCTGCGGTTCCTGCAGGCCACGCTATCCTAGAATATGCTCCCTTCTACGTCCCCACTTCCCCTAGGTGATTTTCATACCCCCATGGTTTTAAATGCCACCTGTGCTAGAGTCTCTCAAATGTTCTCTTGTAGACCTCACCTCTCCTCTGGGCTCCACATGCAAATACAACTGCCTCCTCATCACCTCCACTGAGATATCCTAAATAGCATTCAAAATAGTATGCAAACAGGATTCTTTATTTTACACTCAAACCAGGTCCTTCCGGAGTCATCTCAAGAAATAGCATCACCATCTAGCCAGTTACTAAGATCAGAAGTTAGGGGTCCTCCCTGGCTCCTTCCTTTCCCTAACCCCCCACAAGCAACCCATCCCGAAGCCCCATCAATTGTACCTTCACACACCTTAAATTCATCGCATTTCTACCACCCCCTCCTTCACCACATGACTACCAGAGCCCTCTCAATTTTCACTCTCACCCACTCCAAGCCTCTCTCCATGGAGCAGTCAAAATAGGCTTTGAATTCATACATAAATCTAGGCAATGGTCAAAGAAAGAAAGAGGAAGAAAAAGAAAAGGAAAGAAAAGAAAAGAGATGGGACAACCAGAATTATGGACTTCCTGATGAAAGTACACAATCCTACCCATGAGACTGTGTTTTCAAAAATATAAAACCTATATTTAATCACGTCTCTATGTACCAATCAGGAAAAACAGGGTATGTGTTTCTTGGGCTGTGTTTTCAGGCACCACTGGGCGGGGAGGAACACTGGAGTCGCAGGAGGGGCAGTTTGGGAATAGCCCTCCTGGGAGCCCGCAGCAGGCCAGACCAGGGGCATGATTCTTGGCCCTAATCAGAGAGGAATTGGGAAAAGGACCAGCCCAAGCATCCTCTTGCTAGTCCTTCCTCAACTCTTGTTTTCAGCCAGGCTTTTGATAAATACTGGAAAACTAGGCATTGGTGAGATGGCTCCCATCAACCCACCGCTTAGGCAGCGAAGCTGTGTGCTCAGGGGGCTCAAAGGACAGTTAGGGGGCAAGAGAACCAACATCCTGCTGAGAACATGCTGGGCAAGGAGGCTTCCAAAGAACCGGAGTTTGGGCCACTGTGGCCTCCATGTGACCCTGATGACCTGTGCACATTCTTACTGAGTTCACGTATAACGACCTGAGGTTAATACCTCTTCTCTGCCCAGCGCTGTCAGAAGCATTCACCTGCTCAGATTGTTGGGGAAATTAACAGTGATGCAATGCAATGTTTGTCACATTTGAGGGTGACATCCTCTTCCACAAAATCGGACAAGATTAGAGTTTTCCTTCAGTCCAAGACAGTGAGGGGAACAGAATGGGATTTCTGAGTGGGCTGCAAAACCAGACTCAGATGAGTAAGGCAGTTTCCAAGCCCACATCTCACTTTTCTCTCCAGAGACACAGGACAGCTGTTCTCTGGGAAAAGACGGCATATCTTATGGAGTCACTAATGCCAGCGCAAGCCAAGGTAGATGGGAAGAGAACACCATTAGCACGGGGCTTTCATCAAGTCTCTCACGTGTCAGTTCATCTGCTCCCAACACACCACTCATGAATCTGCCTTCTTTTCCTCACATCCTCACCTATCTCTCTCTGTCTGTCTCTCTGTCTCTCTGTCTCTCTCTCTCTCTCACACACACACACACATATACAGACACACTATCCAAACAATTGAGGTTCTTCCAAGTTGGAGGCCCTAAGATGTTTGACTTGTCTAAAAGTGGTTCAAGCATCTGCTTCTCTTCTCAAGCTTGAGGCAACAGGTATCTTTCTATAACAAGAACCGAAGCTCTAAGCTCCCTCTTCTCTCCCCAGGTTCCTGGGGAACCCTCCTTAAGTACTTTCAAATGGAAGTGGAGAAGGACAACAGCTTGTTTTCAAATCTCCCTAAGAAAATCCTGAAGGCCCCCTCACCCCTCAACTCTGGGCAGATTGGCTATGTCAACCTCCGTCAGCAAAGGGGACTAATCCTTGAACTTGGAGCAGTTATGTTCCACGGCGCAAGGAGCTATCCGTGCATAATGAATTTCAGATGCAACCACGCTCCCCTCCTTCTTTCAGAGTTCAGGTTTGAACAGAACCAGCAAACAAAGAGTCTGCGAATGACATTTTCCTGCTTCTCATTGCTGCTCAGAGTCGTGCTGATTTCCCCATTGTGATGCTGACTGACTGCTAATCATCCCACTGCCTTCCTTAGAATTAAACTGATGATGTTCCTCCCATGTTACAGATGGAAAGTATTCGTTATTGGAGTGCCAGAGACTTTTGGTGGTTGTGAGAGCTTGAACGATTATTCAGCAAATAGTCACACCCACTCCTTCCCCATCCCATTGACTTTGGACTTGGCCATGTGACTGGTCTCCTCTGTGGAGTGTGAACAGATATGACAGAGTGCCAGCTCTGGACCTGGGCCTTAGGAAGCCTCGTGTATTTCTGCTCGGCCCTCTGGGAGCTTCCGAACTTCACAATGAGAAAGAAGAACACGCCCCAGGTAACCACAGATCCAAGGAGAATGGAAAACATGGAACAGACCTGGACCCAGCCTTTGTCCAGAGCCTGGACTTCAGCCTCGCCAGCCGAATTGCAGCTGAACCTCAGGTCCACGAGTGAGAAGTAAACGGCTGTTGTGCCAAGCCACTGAGCTGTGGGGAGGTTTGCTAGGCAGTGTTATGGTGGCAATACGTAACTCAGACAGTAGACAAACTAGCATGTCACTGCACAGCCAACAGCTAAGCATGCTTCCTGGGCCCGGAGAGCAAATAGGTGCACTGTGCCCCAACGTACAGAGGGCCAACACGTGAACTCCAGCTCTGGAATACAATACGAGGCCCTCTCTGTAAAGATCACTTTGCAGGATGAAGAGTGGGGAGGGAGGAGAGCGGAAGGCGCAAGGAAAGGAGCAAGAGAAGGGAAGTTTAAAAGTAATAAAAAGCCCTGATTCTGATGGCATCCAACCCCAAATCTATCTATCTATCTATCTTTCTACATATTTATCTATCCATCATCTATCTCTCCCCCCCCCAAGATGTTTCTGCCTTGAGTTAATATAAATTGCATTCTGATGGGAGTGCTTCTCTCTTTGAAGAGCTCAGAGCATTAAGTGACATTGTTGTTCTGGGCATGAGGTGAAGTTGGCAGTGGAGGGCAGGAATGATGGATTCCATTTACGGATGAGGCTCCAAAGGCACAGGGCTCTTCTGCGTGTGATGGCAAGTCCCTGTCTCTGGCTGAGACAGGCAAGGCAGGGGCAAAGCTAGATTCCAGCTTTTGGCAGTACGAAAGCAGGATGTTTCTTTAAGTGTTCCCATCCCCTGAGCCTGTCCCAAAAATCAGATGGGAACCGGGAGAAGTTCCCTGGGCCCTTTTCAGATCTCTCCAACACATAATGATGACATCTAAATCCCCGAAAGACAAATGTACATATAACCATGAAAAAGGGGTTCGAGTTGGAATATAAAATACAAATTTCTGTAACATATTCAGTCTTATAAATGATTCATAAGTTAATGTGATCGAGTTTATCAGACCATACTAGCCTAGAAGAACAGTCAACTAAGAAAAGAGAGAGGAAAAAAGCAGAGCAAAATGTTTTCATATTTCTTATTTTTCTGTCTGTGACTTAAGTTACAAAATTCTATATATAAACAGACACTGCTCATATTTTGAAATAAGTCTATAAATTATTTTATACACATTCTATATCAAAACAAATACAGGCCAATGAGCACACCTAGCACAGATCTTGCTTTCCAAATGCCATTGTCCACTAAAAGGAACCAAGGGTGCATGGAGAAATGGCCAAATTCCAGGGCTGGGGGTGAGCAAGATCAAGGTGATCTTGGAATAGTTTGCATCAGAAAGTGAGGACATGATATAAATAGAGACTTATCAAAAGGACGTGACATCCAGTTTAAGAAGGCTCCTACCAGACAAATTTGGGACAATTTGAGCATCAACAATAAATAAACAAATGAGGACAGTAACATGTCCTAAAACACTGAATTAAAAAAGAAACCATAGCAACTATCAAAAGAAGATGAAGAAGATGACAGAGGAGAAAGAGGGGAATACAAAAGGTGCTAAGGAAAGCAATTCTTTATATGAGAATGCCAGCTAAATAGCATAGAAGGAATGGAAGAATTTGAAAAATTGCCATTTTTCAACTGCTCATGTAATAATCATCGATCCAGGCTTGGGCATTCAATGAGACAGAGAGTCTGGACCCTCCAAAAATGTTCAAGTCTTTAACAAAGACCAAACCAAATAGGTTCTAGATTAAGGGAGAATAATAGACGTGACAACTAAATGCAATGCATGATCTTTTATTAGATTCTGGACTAAACAAGAAAACACACTATAATGGACATTGTTGAGGCAAGTGTAGAAATTTCAAAATGCATGTGTGTTAGACTCTGGTATTGATGTTAAATATCTTGGCGGTGATAGCAGTATTGCAGTCATGTAGAAGAATTTGTTTTGTTCTTAGGAGAAATAATATCTCAAGTCTACAACTTATTTTCAATTGGTTCAGGAAAAGAAAGAAAATATGCATATATGCATAAATAAAGAAAATATGCATATCAACAAATTGGCAAAGTGTTTATAATTACTAAATCTAGCTGAAGGATATTCCTGGACTATTTCTTCAACGTTTCTGTAGGTTTGAAGTTTTTTATAGTAAATAGTTGAGGGGAAAAAACACTATCTTAATTCCAAAGGTATATGCCTGGAAATAATGATGAATGTTTGTTCTTGAAGTTGAAGATGTTCTAAAGTTTATAGATTCTGGAGTAAGATTATGGGACCTAAATCACCACCAGGGTTATGCTGAAGTCACTGAGCGTACTCTGGATCGATGGCCTTAAGGGTGAGGGGCGAGAAGTGTAGGACAGAGCTGAGGAAAAGCCGTCCTACTACACCCATTGCACGGGAGCAACCCAAACCCCTAGAAACAGCTTCTCCAGTCTGGCTGTCCCTGTGTTTGCACCATTAGGGAACTCCTGTACCAGTCTCCCCCTGGGGATCTCTTATCTTCTCATTCTTTCAGTATTCAACGTATATTTACTGAGCATGTACTGTAGGCCAAGCACGTGCTAGTAACAGGGGAGGTAAGGGGAGCAAACCCCAGCAATATCCCTACCTTTGTGGAGTTCAAGGCTAGTGGGGAACCCAGACATTAATAAAAAGAAGCCTAGGACAGCATGTAAAACTGCAACTCTGAGAAAATGACATGTGTTGAGATCTGAGAAATGACATGTGTTGGACCAGAAGGGAAGAGCTTGATCGTGGCTAAGTCTAATTACCAGTAGTTATGTGTTGACTCTGGCTCGTGGTCCTCCATCATTGCTTAGGGATTCTCTGTTCTAAACAAATATCTAACTCAAACTCCTCGTGTTACAGATGAGAAAAATGAGGTTCAGCGACTGTAAAGCCTTACAGCTTGTTTCTCAAAGAAAATATCAGTGCTCCTAAGAGGAGCAGTTCTTTATTTGATATTTTCAGAAACACAAGCTCCATGACCCAGAGATCAAGGAAATAACGGCAATCATTTAATTCCTCCCCGTTTTGCTCGTCTACAGGAAGAACACACACGAAATCTGAGTGGCTGTGGAGTTCAGATATTCACAGTGGAAGATAATAAACCAAAGTGGCTACAATCACACTGGAGTAAAAACAGTCCTCAAGTTCTCCAAAGGCCACAATCCACAGACAACCCTGACTCAAAACAGGAAAGGAAGTAAGAAATGAAAAAAAAAAAATCTTTATAAGCCTTGGATAGGTGTTCAAAAAGTTTTTGAGCCCATCCAACAACTACCTCTGTGTGTTTTGTCTCCTTTTTCTGATACTTAAATGTAATTTTGATGTCTGCCAGATTAAATTACCCACTTCACCAATTTATGCCCTTACGGTTAAATGCTATAATTATCCTTAATAAGCATAACTATCAGCCTGTTTTCTTCTTAGTGATTAGAAAGTTTTATGCCTTTTAATAATCCTCCTACGGGTGGACCATCCGTTTTTTCCAAATTGCTGACACTCTGCTCTGCGTAAGTGTCAAACCAAATTAGAGTCTTGCCTTTGTTCACCAAAACACCATGAGCTTAAAAATGGTTTGGAAGTAAAAGCACATGCAAAAAATGTTGTGCTCTCAAGAAAACTGGCAAACCAAGGAACTCTTACACATATTTTGCAACAACAAAGCCTGTCTCCTAGAACAAAAGAAATGAGTTTTTCTAGATTTAAGCTGACATAGAATGGTTTATTCCGCATGCTTTCCCATTTTTCCTGATGGTAATTAGAGTTGGGCTTGTGGAGATGAGACCCTGTTCGTTTTAGCTTTGCAATGTGGTGCTTTTCACCCCACATCCTCTGTCTATCCACCCTGGGTCGTTGCTGCTACTGGTTTCATCCACAGAGGTGCCTGATTTTTAGCAAAACACTGGGTTCAGGGACTCTTTTTTCTGGGTGGTTATTCATATTGCCTCATCCTTATATCTGAGTGAAATTTGGACATTTACTTTGGTTTTGTTTTCTTTCATATTTATATGGTGGCAAGTAAAAAACAAATCTGTACTTAGTAGGGAGAGATTTTATTCAATAGGATTATTGCAAAGTCTGGCGAGTCTAGGCTGCTAGTTCGGGCCTGGAGTTCACTGAAGCCAGCTGTTGCTTGTTTGAGAGGATTTAGGAAGTTGTGAAGCATGAGCAAAGACCAGCCATTCAAAAGGAAAAGCAGCTTGGGTGGGCCTGTAAATTGGGCAGGGTGGAGTCTCTAGGGATCTCCAAGGCCAGTCAAACAGTGATAGCCAGACTGATAGAATCTTAGATACACCACCAGTCTGCTGGCTCTGTGGGGGGAGGACACAGAAAAAGGACAATGGCCTCTGTTCACCTTGATACCAGACCCCTCAGCCTCCCCCTGCATGACACTGGTGCCCCTCATGCTGCCTCTCCGGCACTGGAGCCCAGAGGGAGCGAGTCTGAGTAGATGAGTCCATGTGTGGGTTCTTTAAGAGGAACTGCTTGGAGCTCCAGAAGTTTCTTCCACCGACTCAATCCCCACTGGTTTTTGCAGCCAGAAGTTGTGGGGACTTACCTTCCTGGCACTGGAACCCTGGGCTGGGGGCCCTGCTGTGGGGCTGGGACTCCTCAATCCTGAGATGTCCCTCTCGAATTTTTACCCACCACACATAGGTGTAGGACCAGCCTGTTCCATGTCTGTGGCCCTCCTACTGACTCCAGGAGACCATAAGCAGTTCCACCTTTGTGCCTCAGGATGTCTCCAGCAATCAAGACAGTATCTGAGTTATCGCTGATAGCTCCGGGGTGAGAGGCACACTGCCCAGCACACAGAAAAGGGGCACAGATGAAAGAATGCTGCAGCTTTGTATCTGATTAACTTTTTCCCTGAATTCCAATCCCCTTACCTACAATTTTTTTCTCCTTACGAAAAGGGTCAACTGAAAATGGAATTTAAGACTGTAGGTGCAAACCCGCTGTCTTTTCAGATCACAGGCCACATGAATAAAGCGCCCATAAAGATTCAATTCCTGTCTCTGCTTATTGGGTAGGTGACAGGCAGCATGAATGCCAGCTTTTCTGGTTTCACTACCAGTCTAGATGGATGTGGTTTCCTTAATTCTGTAGTTGTCATACTTCCATTCAACTGAATTCCTGTTGGTTCTGAATGATGGTTTGCAGAAGTCCAGCTTACTGCACAATCCCAGAGATCTGAGGAGGGACGGTAAGGCGATATTGAAATGAGTCCAACACTCTTTTTCAGAATGCTGGGGCCCAGTCAGGAGTCTTTTCTCTCTCCCACTGACTGAACTACTAGAGCAAAATTTCCTTTATTTTTAAAAGGTTTCTTTTTACAATCAGTAAACTGCAAATCATAACAGCTCTAAAAGGTTGACATGCAAGAGTACTTTAATTTTCACCTAGGCTTAAACAAATGGATGCTAAGATAAGGAGGTTTGCTAATCTATCTATTAGCCAGGAAACAGTATTAAACTACAAAACCCTAGGTCCTAGTTAATGGCTAAACATATATTTTCAAAGTCTTAAATCTCTCTGAGTTAAAGATGTATGCAGAGGTTGCTCTTTGTACTTTTGAGACTTAAAAGAAAATGTCACGTAGGCAAAGGCATCCTTAACCATTAACTACATTTGCTTGGTTACTATCAGGCAACAGGAAGGTCTTATTTACATTTTTCTGAGATGTGAATCTATTGTTTTGTGTAACCTTTTACTAAAATTTTTCTACCTTTTTCTACCATTTTCAGCTAAAAGCTTCCTAACTTTCCTATTTATCTGGTCCTGGTAATAAAACATTCCTGCTCAGTAGTAAATTTCTAGCTTTGGAAAGACTGTATAAGACATTTCTTAGTAAATGGCTTCTCTAGCAATTAGCAGTTGCTTCTGCTTTTAGTGTTCAGGTTGCTGGTTTGCTAAATGGCTTAATTCCTCTCCTTAACCCTTTGTGGGGGAATAGGCTAGCAGTTAGAAGCCTTTGTTTTCAGAGGTCAATGAGCATTGCCACAGCTACATCATGCAAGCCATAAGCTAGACTTGAGAGAATTGCCCCTGGTCGCCTCCCACTGTGCAGTATGGCGTCCCGCCCATATCCGACTGTGCTGAGAAATGGGTGTAGGTTGGTTCTCTACAAATCAGCGTCTATGGATCTAGTGTAGGCTGGCCTGCAACAATGGTTCTCTATTTTAGTTGTAATTTTGTTGTGGTTGTATAACCAGGCAAGCCATGTCTACCTATACTGCCCTCTTGACTGGAAGTCCCAGGAAAGGATAATTGATCGAGAAGGCACCAACTGAGAAGATGGAACACCTAATGGTGCCTCAAATCCATCTTGCTTGCTGGACTAGGTTAAGGGTTTTTAAGGGTTGGAACAGGTATTCAGAAATGCTGGTGGGGTGAGATTTCATTGGAGGACTTTGAAACTTGGCCATTTATGATAAAGAAGCATTAACACCAGAATTTCCTAAACAACAGATTCTTGGCTTTTCAAAGGTGTCCAGTGTTCAAAATTGGGTTATGTCCTTGTTCATTTGTTCTGTGGCAGGGGTTGAGGGGGTGGAGGGGGCAAGACTTTGGTTCTGTGAGCAGCTGTAACCATGATTTAATGTTACCAATCTAATGATCAAAGTTGTGTGTCCTAACAAGTCAAAGTATATAATCAACCCTGTACTTTCACATCTGGCCAAGTTCTCGTTATAGTTGAATAGTCTGTTCCAGAGTAAAGATGCCCACTCCTGCAATAAAACCACAGATGTCCGGTTGACCCACATTGAAAGATAACATCGGAACAGAAAGAAAAACCTAAGCAAGAACTGCGCATCTCCAGAAATTCCACAGTTCCCCTTTCCTGTGATTCCCTTCTATATCTGGCCAAAGCATCTGAGATATTAACATGATTTTTAAGGAGAAGAGTCTGCCATCTTCTCAGGTTGCAGCACCTGAGTAAACCTCTTTCCTTTTTCACCATATCCGTCTCATGAGTATTGACTTTCATTGGGACAGGTAGCTGGGCTTGTGGGTCATTCCCCTGGTTTCAAAAGTTTTCCCTTCTGTGCATGCAGGGACCAAATTTGGTCACAAGTAGGACTGATAAACTTTGCCAGATTGGAATTCCTTTGTTCTCTCTCACCTCTTCTGCATTCCTAACCTTGGATGGCTTAGTTCCAAGACTACCCAATCAGATCCTCTGAATTAAAATGAATAAGCATGTGTAACCTCTCCGTGTCCTCACCTCTTAAAACTGATCCCAAGCTTTTGTTGAGCTTTATCTCTGGTCTCCTCTTTTGGCCAATCCAAGAATAAATCTTTTTTTCTTTGCAAAAACCGGATGCCTCAGGCTTTTGGTTTCTCTAGCAGAGGGCATCAAACTCACCGCCTTTGTCACTCAACATTAAGAATGGGAATATAAAGGTAAACAAAGGGGGGCATCCAGGAGTCTTATCTAAATCTTATGGGGAAGGGTGGTTCTTTATAGTAAGCACCTGGCTTCCTAAAAAACAAAAGTGGAAGGATTTCTTTACCATCACTGTTTTCCAGGAGCAAAGGGCTTGGATAAACATTGTCAATGGCCACACTGAAGGCAAGGCTCCAAGAAGCCCAAACACACCATGTGATGCTTTGCTGGTACGGAAGCAGAAAGGCATCTGAACTGACAGAAGGAGTGGATAAAGTTGTCCCACTGAAACCAGAGAAGTCGGTATTCATGCTGCCTGTCACTGCCAGAATCAATAAGTAGAGACAAGGATTGAATCTTTATGGTGCTTTATTCAGATGCCAGCGATCTGAGATGACAGGTTGTGTACCATAAAAATCATCTTAACATCTTATCTCAAACCGGCCTTTTTATAAGGAGAAGAAAAGAGTAAGTAAGGAGTTTGGAATTCAGGGGAAAACATTAATCAGATAAAAGCTGCAATCCACTGATTTTTCTAGCATCCCTTCATCTGCTGACCAGTGATTTTTTTTTAAGATTTTATTTATTTATTTTCAGAGAGAGGAGAAGGGAGGGAGAAACAGCAATGTATGGTTGCCTCTCACATGGCCCTAATTGGGGACTTGGCCTGCAACCCAGGCATGTGCCCCGACAGGGAATCGAACCGGGACCCTCTGGTTCCCAGCCTGCGCTCAATCCACTGAGCTACACCAGCCGGGCTGACCAGTGATTTTTTTTATCTGAGTTCTGGTCAGCAGATGTTCTCTCCCTGGAGTACAATGGCCCAGAGACCATCGTGATCACTTGCAGTCCTCCTTGGAGCACAAAGGTTGAATTGCTTGCAGGTCTCTTGGAGTCAGTGTAGGTCTGGTGATGCATTCCAGTTCCTGGAACCACAGTTTTCTACACGCATTAATCACTCAGCCTATTAACTATAACTAAAGCTGAAAAATTTTAACTCTTGAGTCCCCCAACACAATCTGGGACGTCAGCTTTACTCGTGACCTCGTTGGCCACCTCCCCAGTTCCATCCCATTAGGGAGCAGGCATGAGCTCCCTGTGAGCCGGAGAACACTGGCAATATGGAGGTTTCTTTCCGTTCTGCAGCCTACTTCCTATACCCTTGTTAGTTCTGTGAAAGTACAAAATTCAACCAAGTAAATTTGAAAACGTAATGGCTTTATTACATGATTTACGCAATGAGCAGCAACCCATCTGGCAACCAGAAGAGTGATGGAAGAAGTTGTACAAAATGGAAGGTTTTTATAAGTAGGAGGTGGGGCAAGGGAACTATTAACAAAAGAAAGGAAAGGATTGTTTTTCAGACCAAGACATCTTTTGGAAGGAAGGGAACAGAAAGGGTTTTTATCATGCAGATTGCCTCTTTTTTAGGGGCTGGCGTGGAGAGGACCCACATGATTGAATACCTCATCCATGTTGACCAGAAAATTCCAGACTGATTGATTAAGATTATGTTTCTGGGAGAGCAGTTAGGTCAGGTATCAAGTCTAGGTCTGGTATCACGGCTTCAGCACAAATGACACTGTTTTGTGCCTGTGGCTTTCTCTTTAACAACAGTTGCCTGTCACCTGCCAGCCTAAGTCCTCCAGGAACACAACTGCACTCTAACAAATTGGGTTTATTGCTCATTTAATGAGGGAATACACACAGCAAAGGTACCCCTGGGGTGTCTCAGTAGGAAGGTGTTATAAAGAACTGACAGAATTGGGGTCATATGAGGTAATTTCAGGGAAGGCTCAAGGAAGCAGGGCTTTGCTCAGGATTGGATGCTGTCTGGAAATGGGCAGTTTTGTGGTCAGGTATCTGAATCCTCCCTAGTTGGAGGGCAGGAGGATGAAGTGAGGAGAAACAGACACGGCTCTTAGCCTGGACAGAGGCTGTTTGGTCATTTTGTGTTTTAAGCAATGTATACGATTTTGTCTGGGTTCAGACATGATTATGGAGAGATTTACATTTTGTCTTGATCCATCAAAGTCACAGAGTGGCCTTGTATGAATGAAATAACGTATTTCTGTTTAATGGGAGACTGCTATCCTGGCTGTCGGGGCCCGTTTACCTGTCCCAGGTATTACAGAATGTACTAGTCAGGGTTCTCCAGAGAGACAGGACCAGGATCGTATATAGAGCGAGGTAAGTGAAGATTTAGTATAGAAATTGGTTCATATAGTTATGGAGGCCAAGAAGCCTCAGTCCGCAGTAAGCTAGAGCACCAGAAAAGCTGATGGTGTAATTTAGTGGGAGTTGGAAGGCCTGAGAACCTAGAGGCCTCTGGTGCAAGTCTCAGAGTTCAAAGGCCAGAGAACCACTGGTACCAGAAGGGGTCTGGACCCAGAGCAGGTCTGCCTCAGTAGTGTGTGGGTTCTTGACTTCGTGTAGGAAAGATTTCACAACAGAAGTCCAGGTGATTTTCAGAGTATGTTTCTCAAAGCGGGGGCCAGTGAAACAAAGGAAAGGCTTAAGGTAGAAGAAGCAGCAGTAGAGAGCCCAGGCAAGGCTGTCTTGGCTCACTGAGAAATAAGTCACAGTGACAGAAGTGAGCTCACTGGGAAGTCAGAGAAAAGGGGTCCCTGGAGACAGGCTCAGGGGGTAAGCCCAGGATGAGCTGCTGCTGCCTGTTGCTCCTCTGGTTGCCAAGTCTTGTGGGGTCCTGCAGAGCTCAGGATAAGGAGAACTCAAGTAAATCAAGCGTGTTTGTTAAAGCTGGGGACAGTGCCTACGGGGAAGAAAGAGGGGAAAGGAAAGGTTTAGGTGTGCCCCTGGGTAGTAGAGTATGCCCTGGATGCTTTGTCTTGAGGCTTTTTATTTTTCTTTGGCCAGCAGGAATCCTAGGGGAGGTCTCAGGGGAGGGTCTTAACAGAATACTCATTAGCTTTTCAGGTGTGTCCTTCAATATGTTGATTCATGAAATGCATGTGTAAACGGATCAGGGTTTTTTTCTGGTTAGTTTTATTTTTAAAGACTGTTGTGAAGAGGGACCAGGCCCGAGGCCGTTCTATCCCAGGGTGGTCCGGAATGTGTAAACCATTTGCTCCTGAGTGTCCTCGGTTAAGAAAGATAAAACCTTGTGATTCATTAGCAGGCTGTACATTGTTCACATCGTTTGGCCTTGTTTAGTTATTTTGTCTCAGTTTCCCTTATTCCACTTGTCAAGGAATTTCCCTAGCTTCTCACTATGCTGACTCACCAGGAGCTCAGATGTCTGAGAGCAAGAGAAGATGGACTTCACAGCTCAATCAAAGAGAAAGAATGTGTTCTTTGTCTTTTTTTTTAATTTAGACTTTATTGTATTTTTTTCATTACCACTTAGTCCCCTTACACACCCATCCCCCCAACAATCACCACACTGCTGTCCATGTCCGTGAGTCTTTTTCCTTCTTTATTCAATCCCTTTGTCTTTTTGTTTGCTTCATTCAGACTCCCAAAGGAAGGGATGATGCCCACCCACAACAGTTAGGAGTGGATCTTCCTACTCGTTTGTTGAATCAAATGCTAATGTCTTCCAGAAACACCTTCCCAAACACACCCAGAATTAAGGTTTTACCACCTATTGGGGCATCTGTTGGGCCAATCAATTATCACATAAAATTAACTGTCAGACTGAACTCTCTTATTGCTTTGTAATTGATTCTCTTAGACTTTTTCTAGGTAATTATCCACGTTGTCTTTAAAAAGTATGATAAACATTCTCTCTTCCTTTCCTTTATTTATACCTCTTACTCTTATTATAGTATACTGAAACTTCTACAGCAATATTAAATTCTAGAAGTGATAGCAGGTTTGGTCTGGTCTCATTCCTCAGTTTAACTGTAATGCCTGTAGTACTTTATCATTATGAGTTGGGCTGTTTGGGATGAGATTTGGGATGATGTTGATATCAAAGAACATTATTCTTAGCACACTAAATAAAATTTCTTCTTGTCTCAGTTTATTCAGAAATGACTGTTTAATTTTTATCAAACACTTACTTTATACCCATGAGGGCAATACTATTTTTCTCCTTTTCTCTACAGATGCGTTCAAGAACATTAATGGATTTTCTATTATTAAAATATCATCACACTTCCACAATATCAATGCTGAATTATTTCTGAGTGAGTGTCTAAATTGGAAGTACCAGGGATTTTTTCAGAATTTCTGCATCTGTTTATATACCAGCTTGCTTTTTAACTTTTATGATGTATCTTAGCTGTGTTTCAGCATCAAGGTTATGATAGTTTCACAAAATAAATTGGGAGGTTCACAGCCTTTTTATATGCCTGAAAACCGGTCACACCAGATAAAAACGATCTACTCCTTTAAGTGACCCATAAGAGGTTTTGCAGTGACAGAAATGTTTTATATCAGTGCTGTCCAAGACGGCAGCACTAGCCACCTGAGGCTACCACGTGCTTGGAAAGTGACAAGGGCGGCTGAGAAATAGACATTGAATTTTATTTAATTTTAATTAATTTTAATTTAAATGGCCACATACGACTTGTCACTTATTGTATTGGACAACACAACTTTAGAGTTTAATTGAGATAATCTGTGAAACCATATGTGTCCAATTCCTTTCACGATATAATGCTCTGGCCACAATTTCCCCCTCCCCCATGGCTGTTATTCTGACTTTTCTCTTCTGTCAAACAGATCTGGCCATTAATAACTGTCTTAGAAAAAAGTCTCATGAGGATTTTCAAATTCTTCAGCTTAGAGTTGTATATCATTTTGCTTACGATGGGTTTAATTTCATCTGTATCTTCCATAATAGCCCCTTTCTTATTATTAATGTTATCTGCATTTTCTCAGTTAAGCTTGTCAGAGATTTGCCCCTCATATGCCTCTGCGGACAGTTAAATAACTGTTTGAGTGTGAGACCCTTACAAAAAGTGCCCCTGCTCCTACTGAAAGCCAGTCCCTACACCAGCCCCTGCACCGCACCCCACCCTCCCCAGGAACCTCAGGCTATGCTCACACACCCCCTCCTCCTCCACACTGTCTCCTCAACCTTTCACTTGAGGTCTGTTGAGGTCTTCCATTAGCATAGACACATAAACACGTTCTAATTTCTTAGGTTTTCTCTCTTGTTCCAGCTACCTCCTAATTTCCCGCTGTCACCCTCCTCCACCCCACGGCTGCATCAGTTATCCGCGGCTCCATACCAAATCGCCCCGACACTTAGCAGCTTACAACAACAAACACTGATTATCTCTCTAGGACTGTAGAAGGGACTTAACCAGATAGGTCTGGCTCAGCGTCCGTCATGCAGTGGCAGCCCAGACATTGACCAGATCGTAGTCTCTGAAAGTTTACTAGGGCAGGCGGGTCCTCACAGAGCTGTTGTTACAGGGCCTCAGGTCTCCCCTCCCGGGCCTCTTCACAGGGCTGCTCGTGATGTGGCAGTTTGACTCCTCCAGAGAGAGCGATCTGAGAGAGAACAACCAATCAGAGAGCTACAGGATGTGTGTAAGTTAATCTCAGCAATGATAGACTGTCACTTTTTCCATATTCTGTTGGTCACGTGGACCCACCCTGAAACAATCTGAATACCGGCAGGCAAAAATCCTTGGGGACCATCTTGAAGAGGATGGAGATATTTTATTTTTCCTGTGCTAAGTTTTTTTTTTATCTTCACCCAAGGACATTTTTTCATTGCTTTTAGAGAGAGAGGAGGAGAGAAAGAGAAACATCCATGCAAGGGAGGAGCATCAGTTGGATGCCTCCTGAACGCCCCCAGACCAGGGATTGACCCACATTGTAGGTATGTGCCTTCAATGGGAATCAAACCCACAACCCTTCAACTACGGGATGACGCTCCATCCAATACAGTCACACTGGCCAGAGTTCCTGTGTTACATGTTTACTTCAGATCCAGAAAGTTTTCTTCTCTTTTATCATCTGATATCTCTGAGCACTGTGCTACTCTTTTTCACCAACTTCCTAACGTTGGGCCTCCTTCCTCCCTTATAACGTCCACTTCCTTTCATCTTTTTCATCCTCCTCTTTATGCTCCATGTTCTGGGAAACTTCCTCAAGTTTTCTCTCCACATTACTGATTTGGCTTTATGTAGGCTGGATTCTGCTTTACTAATTTTTGAAGATTTAAATTCTATAACTAAACTCTTCCTTATCTTTTAACCCCCATTTCTGACTACTCTTCACCCACCTACCTTGTCATCTCTACTGCGCTGTCACTCACATTCGTCTCTCACCTTGAACCCTAACCTTAAATATATCAAGAACATAGTGTAGGTGCTCTCTAGAATTTGCTCCTTCTTTTGTTTTTTTAATCCTCACCCGAAGATATGTTTATTGATTTTCAGAGAGAGAGGAACAGAGAGAGAGACAGAGAGAGAGAGAGAGAGAGGCATCAATCAGTTGCCTCTTCTGTGTACCCCAACTGGGGTTTGAACCTGCAACCTAGGTATGTGCTCTGACAGGGAATTGAACCCACAACCTTTAGTGTATGGGATGATGCTCCAACTAACCTGGCCACCTGGCCAGGGCTCTCCTTCTTAAATTAAATATGTTTCCAAAGAATTTGCCCCTCTATATCTTGACTCTATCTCTTAGCTACAAAATATTTTCTTAGTTGCCATATTACCTTGTTTCTTTTTAATAATTTTTGAACAAGAAAGTCAATTTAATTCTGGGTTTTAGATAAAGAACATTTTTCCTCACTATGGGGCACTTTGACACTAGTATCTTTCTCTAAATTCTTAGGCTTGAGGGCCAGTTGATACAAACTTGCAGTTTTACAGTCCAGCAACTGGCAAGAAAAAGAAAGCCAGACCCAGGCGCTCTCCTACCAAGGGGTTTTTTCTCTGATGGGAAAAACTACCATCCCTAGAACTCACTCAGTTTCTTGCCCAAAATGAGGTCTGGCTTTTGCCTCTGCTTTGGGAGGTAATCTACACCATATTTGATAGAAGTGTCTGTTTAAGGTCGAGTCTGGCCACCCTGCATCTTCAAGTGGGGTTTGTCATGCCCAACAGTCTTAGGGTAGAAACTGTCCACGCTGGAAAGATCAGCCATGTGGTTTAGTGTGAGTGCTTCTGGGTACACGGTATCAGTTGACCGGAAGACTGAGTTCAACTACATGGGCAACCAATCTATCAATCCCGCCTATGTAATGAAGTCTCAATAAAACCTCTGGACATTGAAGCTCTGGTGAACTTCTCTGATTAGCAATTCTCTGTATTGTCACACATTGATACTGGGAGGGTGACAGGGTTGCCCGAACAGAGGGCAACAGAAGCTCCACATGTGGACCCCTCTCAGACTCTGCCTATGCATTTCTTCCCTGGGCTGATTTCAATTGTATCCTCTCCCGGCGGTTATTTATTACTACAAGTCTAATAGCCTTCATTGAGTTCTATGAGTATTTCTAATAAATTATGGAACTTGAAGGTGGTTTAGGGGAACCCTCAAATTTACAACTGGTGTCAGAAGTGAGAGTAGTCTTATGAGAAGTCTATGTTTTTACACTTTGCATTTTGGTTAATTCAGGTAGTTTACTATGCTGAGTTGCAGCTGAGACCATACCCTACTGCTTTCCCGAGGCCACTGCTTTGTGTTGACTAAAGCCAATTCTATCAATACGAAGAAAAAGGCAGCCCAGGTTGTGAAAGCCTCTCGTTTGCCCCCCAACATCCTTGCCTCCATGTCTTATCATGAGTTAGAGGGTTCTAGCTGAGAACTGTCTGCTTGCCAGGAGGGGCGTCAGAGAGCCTACCCTTAATCTCTTCTTCTGTGTTACTCTATATGTACCACAGGTAGCACACATTCCTTGACATTTCTGGCATGGGATTCTGTCCCCTTATTGTTGAGTCTATTTCCCCTCGCTTCAGTATTCAGTCGGTCATTTTAAGAGATGCCATGACTGCAGGATGGTGAGGAGGGCATCCTACGGTAGAGAGAATTACATTGCAGTCTTTTTTTTTTTTCCAAAGATTTTTTATATTTTTTTATTTATTTTTAGAGAGAGAGGAAGGGAGGGAGAGAGGGAGAGAAACAGCAATGTATGGTTGCCTCTCACATGGCCCTCATGGAGACCTGGCCCGCAACCCAGGCATGTGCCCTGACTGGGAATCAAACCGGGACCACCTGGTTCCCAGCCCGCGCTCAATCCAGTGAGCTACACCAGCCAGGGCTATATTGCAGTCTTAACAGGAATGGATGGACTAGATCTAAGACAAGATTTAGCCTAACTTAAAATGTAATATTTGTTGGGGGAGGGGAGCCATTTGAAAGCTACACATTCATTTTTCAGTCTTCCTATTTGTCTGTCCTCCCCATACCTACCCTCCCCCTTTCATTGAAATATGAAGTGAGCGAGTCACATCCAGTCCCATCTCTATGCTTTTAAGGTTCTGGCTCTAAGAACTATTGACATTTTAATGATATTGAAACTTCCAGTCCATGAATGTGGCATGTTTCCATTTATGTCTCCATTAGCTCAAAGTGTGAGCTCACCATAGAAACAATACAAAATATCGTGTCCATGGCAACGAGAAAACTCAAGGCAGTGGCTGATTTTAACCATCTGGTTCCAACTTTGTTCTTTAAATTCCTTTTTTCCCCCTCTCAGGGGCTTTCCTTATTGCTTTATATAAAGGGCAGGCACACTGCTACACAGGCAGACAGAAAAATAGCCATGCTGCCTGCTGGAAGAGGTGAGACAAGTATCAGTGTGTGACAGATGCCATGTCAACAGTTCCAAGGAGGGCAGACCACTTGCTGCTAAAGACATCAGGAGGGCTTCCTGTTGCCCTCATTTGAGCTCCGCCTTCAGGATGATGGCTGAGTTTTGTTGGGGGAAGTCACACAGGTAGGCATTCTGGGGAGAATACCACCAGCTTGCAAACGTGCAGAGGAGAGATAAAGGGGAAGCATGTTTATGGAATAATGATGGACTCACACCGGATTTGTTTGAAACCAAAAAGTACCTCACATCCCATTGTGGAGATTTCTGATTGGTCAGCTGAGGAATCCAGACTCATTTCAGGATCACCTGTTTTTTAGTATAGTATTAAGAGGCTTTGTCTCCTTGAGCTACATGCCTGCTTTCCCTGGATGGCACAAATGGTCTGTTTTGTGCCACATCATCTAATACAGTGCCTTGCCCAGTGATGGTCCCAAAATAGTTGTTGATTTCTATTGAAAGTATTAAATCAATAGCGAGGAGTCATTAATAGATTCTAAGCAGAAAAATAGCTACATAGGGAAACCGGGGTCTGTTGATTTTTCACCATCCCTCATGCCCCTACTTGCTAAACTTAGATTTTGTGATTTACCATTATAATCACTCCCTTGCATACACCTTCAGCTCTCTGCCCCTGTCTCACCTGGCAAAACCCCAGCCCTGGTTTAATCCAACTCTCACCTGCTGATTAACACTTCAATGCTTACATGAGAGAAAAAAGAAGACAGTGTCCATGACTGAACAAACTGAGGTTAGAGCTTGGGTATAACTCACTCACCTCCCACAGGGGGTTCAGCCTGAGAAGCATACACACAGAGCTCTCCAGCCTCTCACTAAACATTAGTCATCTCTTCAGGCAATTAAAAGGAAAAACAAACACCCAGTTCCAACATGTAAAGAGCTTTGAATTCATCATACCCATCTGTTCAAGAGAAAGCTAGACAAATGGAAGATAATTGACTCTTCTTGGACCCATCAGAAACTGAGGTCCCAGACAAAGCATCGTCCTGAACTCTGGAGAGACTGATGCATCCAGAAACATTTGCCTATGTGAACCAGAAATCATTAGAATCAATAAGCTCGTAGGAGCACTTGAATCATTATTTTGATGAAATGCAGGCATCTGAATGCAGACCTGTGAGAGAGTAAGACACTCTGGTGAGTACCTGAACCAGGGTTGTGGGGCGGGGGAGCCTTGCTTACATCGGCTGTTACCCCAGAAACCCCACTGTGTTTCCACAAGTATAATCTGAGGAAGGTCCCCTCCAGTCTGGATGGGAGAAGAATAAGCATCTCCAAACTTGCCCAGACTCTTAGCCCTAATAAAGGCCTCATGTACAGGGGCAAAGACCAACGCACTGTGCTGGCTGGGTGGCCGAGTTGGTTGGAGTGTTGTCCTGTACACCAAAAGGTTGCAGGTTCAATGACCAGGATTGCAGGTTCCATCCCTGATGGGAGGCAACCAAGCGATGTTTCTCTCTCCTATCGATGTTTCTCTCCCTCTCCTTCTCCCTCTCTTTCCCTCTCTCTAAAAATAAATCAATAAAATCTTGTTAAAAAAAACCCCAAAGAGATGAAAAAGATAAGAAGGATGATAGGTGTAAAAGTACAGAGACCAGAGATCAAAAGTCAAGAATAGAGGGTTCCGGGGTGAGAAGCAAGAGTAATTAGACTAGGACAAGTGAGCAAAGGCATAGCTGAGGGAAACTGTCCCAAGAAGGAAAAAATAATAAATCTGAATATTTGGATTGAAAGAACTCTCTCTGTCGCAGAAAAAGGAGTCCTATACATACGACATCCTGGCAGAATTTTACTTTATTAAAATAAATTAACTTTTCCACTATGAAAAGCATAAAGAAAAGATATGAAAAACATATCCTTGGGAAATATAGATTAGCAAAAGGAAGAGAATAAAAGCCATCCACTACACCACTACACCAAGAGAAACTGTTAACATTTGATACAGCTTTTTATAGTTCTGTTAATGTGCATATTATTGTTTACATAATTGTGATTTACATGGAATACACAAATTTGTATTTTCTATAGCTTTAAAAAACTTTTTAAAATTAATAAATAAATACATAGTAATGGCTGAGAAGTTGAAAATTGGAAATGATGAAGGAAAAGGTTTACCCAGAATTAACCACAATTAATATTGAGATTACATCCTCATAGCCTTGTTATCTGCACTTTTTCGCTTAGTTGTACTTGTGCAGCATAACCTGATTTAATTCTTAAACATAGTTAACACCTAGCCTTTCAGAGGTTTAGATGGTAAATGATACAGAGGCTCACAGATGGTTTGCGCAGTGATCTTCCCTAACCTATAAAACCCAAATACTCAGATGGTTGAGGATGAGGTTGAAAGCGCTTAGGGCCACAGGGCAAACGTAGCCGTTCTTCCATTGGCCCCTGAGGTCTGCAGAGCTTGGCCACTCCCCGCCACGCTGGACGGGACAGCACACACTACGGTTTGGAGTCTGCAGAATGCAGGACTCCCGTGACAAACACGTTTTCCGGTTCTGGGAAAGCCACAGAAGTAGAAAAGGTCCAGGCCTTGCAGACCCCACGCTACCCAGTGAGAATTTGGACTTTGGGCTCAAGGCTGAGTAAGTTCTTTTGTACTACAGCATCCTTATGGGGGCGGGGGCAGGGCGGGGGCGGAGAGGCAGGTGGGAGCTGTGCCTGCAGGAAAAGTTACAGCCTTAAACGCTCCCCATTGTTCAATGAGAAGAAATGGAAAAACCTAAGTACTCAGCAAAATTAAGTACTAAGGAAGACTGAAGGGAGAAATTAAAGACAAACAGAGTAACTCCTGATTAATGAAATGAAAATATATGAACTAATAAATCCACCCAAGAGCTGGTTCTGGGGCTCTGGGTCAGTTTGCCAGAAACCAATTCACTGACAGTCAAGTCCACCCTCTGCAGTGGCAGCTGAGGGCCTTGTGTCCATTTCGGAGAGGAAGTAGAAGCAAACGGAGGAGTCATTTCATATGCTGCCAGCCTGCTTCCCCCCGGCCTGTGTTCTGTCTCCTTTCCTATCAGTTGGCATCAGCCATCCGCACTCCTAGGCCCCCTATCTGTACGCTCCATCTCTTTCCTTCTCAGCTGCTCAGAGACCTTCCTCTCTCTCGTGCGCCATTATTATCCCCATCAGTGTACAAACGTGCTGATAACAGGAACCCGCCTGGACCCTACCTCTGTCCCTTTCCCCAGCCACTGCCCCACTCCTCTGCCTTCTTTACAGGGAAACCCTCAGGAGATGTCCATGGTGCGTCTCCAGTGCATCTCTTGTCCTCTCATGAACCCACTGCAGTCAGGTTGGGCCCCACCACTCCTCCCAAACACCTCTTATCCAGGTCCCCAGTAGCCAAGGCCAGGTTGTCAAGGCCAACAACCATTTCTCAGACCTCATTCACTACTTCTCAGTGACATTTGGCACAGCCCATCTCTCCCAGCTTCCTGAAACATTTTCTGCCCTTGGCTTTGGGATCTGCCTCCCATTTTTCTCCTACTCATTGGTCACTCCTCTCCAGGCTCCTGCTCATCTTCCTGACCCCCCAATCTTCCCTAAGACTCAATGCAGATACTCAGTCCCTAAGTGGCCTCATCCAGTCTCAGGACTATAAATAGCATCTATCTACATGCTGACAAGATCCATGTTTAGATCCCCAGACTGGCCCTCCCCTCTAAACTCCGGACACGTGCCTCTACCTGCCTACTGGACACCTCCACCAGGTTGTCCAATGGGCCGCTCAGATGTAGCAGCTCCAAATCTGAACTTCCGAATCAGCACCCCCCACCTTCCCCAAACCTGCTCCTCTTTCAGTGTCTCTGAGACAAAAAATGGCAACATTCTTCCACAGGTGTCCAGACCTAAAACCCTTTCGGTCACTGTTGACTTACTGTTTTCTTTAACACTAAATCTAATGCCTCTGCCATTCTGTCGGTTCTACTTTACTTGTTCTACCCAGAATCCTACGACCTCTTTCCACGTCTACCTCATTTACCCTAGTTGAAACCACCATCATTTCTCACCTCCTTTGCTTCCCCCGCCCCCACAGTCTATTCACCACACAGCAATCATTCTGTTCTTTTTGAACACAAGTCACGTCATATTGCTGCTCTGTTCAAAATCCTCCAGTAGCTTCCTGTCTCTTTCAGAGATGAAGCCACAAAATCCTTACACTGGCTCTGCATGCTCTGGGCCCTGAAGGCTGACCCAACCCTCTCCTTCACACCTTAACATTTGACCTCACCTTTGACTCCCTGCCTTGGTTCATTGTTCTCTGTGTTATTCCTTAAACATATAAAGCAGGCTCTTTGGCTGGTCTAATAATTAAATTGACAATAGACTAATTAACAGGAGAAAAGCAAATTTAATTTCACACATCTGGGTGTCCCACAAAGACATGAGACTGAAAGGCAGTCAGGCCATTGAGGCGTATACACCGTCCTGAGCTGAGGAAGGTATACGTGCCTCCAAAGCGAGGAAGGCCACTCACAGGGAGCTAAGATCAGTGTTTGGTTGTCAGGTGTTTGCCGTGCCAGGCGGCTAAGTCTGTCAGGTCAAAATGTCTTTGATAATTACTCTTTTTGGGGACAGGCACCCTATCTCAACTCATCGAAGGCAGTTAAAAGAGAGGTAAAAATTTTCCTGAGTCTGCTGGGTCTCTATTGCCTTGTCTCAAAATAATTCACATGCCAAAGTAGCACATTAGGTGGCAGATTCAGCTCCCCTTCACTAAACTTCCTAAACTAAAGGAGATTTAAGGTGTTATTTAAAAATATATAAGCAGCCATTAGTGGAACTAAAACTAGACCTTTTTTCCCAAAATAATAAGAAAGAGGATGGAAGGTAAAATAAAATATAGGCCACAGAGCAAAATGAAGATAACAAAGGAAAGAGGTAGGGTGCTGTGTTTCAGGAAACCGCTGTCTTCACTGAACACCCATTTGAAGGTGAGACTCAGTACCTTGTTGGCCTGTGGAAAAGTAAAGTCTCTGCAGAGCTTTGGCAAGTAATAGATGGCAGATGAGATTCTGTGGGGAGAGTGCAGGGAGAGCTTACATTGCAGACCATGGAGGAGATAACCAAATGCATTCTGTTCACGTTCCACATCCCTCTTGGGCTCCCAAATACCAGTCTGTTTGCTTGTTGTTTTTTGTTTTTTTTTTTTTAAAGATTTTATTTATTTATTTCAGAGAGAGGGGAAGCGAGGGAGACAGAGAGGGAGAGAAACAGCAATGTATGGTTGCCTCTCACATGGCCCTCACTGGGGACCTGGTCTGCAACCCAGGCATGTGCCCTGACTGGGAATCGAACCGGGACCCTCTGGTTCCCAGCCCGCGCTCAATCCACTGAGCTACACCAGCCAGGGATGTTTGCTTGTTTTTTTAAGGTGGGATGACACTCTAACCAACTGAGCTACTGGCCAGGGCTAAGTACAGGGTTTTCCATGATCTCAACATTACTTAGCAAAGAGGAATGAAATATTAAAAGACAGCAACGACATGGATAAACCTCAAAGACAGTATGGTAAGTGAATGAAGTCAACCATAAAAGAGTACTTACTGTAGGATTCCATTGACATGAAAGTCTGAAAAAGGATAAACGAGCGATGGTAGATCAGTGATCGCCAGAGGCTGGGTGAAGGGCAAGCTGTGCAAAGTGCTCAAGGAATCTTCTTAGGATAAAAGTCAGTTCTACAGGATGATGGTGGTGATATTTACACAATTATGTACAATTACCAAAGTTCATCAAAACTATACAATTAAAGTTGGTGGTTTACAGTATGTAAGGAATACCTCAATAAAGAAAAAAGAGGAAACACTTCATTTTCAGGTTACCTAGAAAATAAAAATGTTACATATCAAAAATCTATACACTACATCTAAAGCTTTTATTTCTAACAAAGAATAAAAATAAATTAGGCAATAAAATTTAAGAGTGACAAAAGAAAAAAAACTACGAAATGTGGAGAAAGTCATAAAATCACAAAAGTTAGACCTTAACCTGGAAAAAAAAAAAAAAAGAACCAGACCTGGCTGGTGTGGATCAGTGGATTGAGCACCAGCCTACGAACTAAAGGGTCGCTGGTTTGATTCCCAGTCAGGGCACATGCCTGGGTTGCAGGCCAGTCCCCCCAGTAGGGGGTGCTTGAGAGGCAACCATACATTGATGTTTCTCTCCCTCTCTTTCCCATACCCTCTCTCTAAAAATAAATAAATAAAATCTTAAAAAAAAAAAAAGAACCATAAGTAAACCCAAAAGTTAGCTACTATTAAAGAAAAACTCCTGGCTAACTTAATCATTAACAATAGGAGGCAGCAAAAATATACAAAATTAGAATAACAAGGAGAAATAAACTATAAACAACAAAAAAATCAAAGGATTGTAAGGATACTATCCACAACTCTTAATTACTTTGAATCTTCTTTAATATGCATGGTTTTCTATGAAAACACAGGTGATCAAAATTGACTCAAGATTGAAAACAGACCAAGAACCACAGAAGTGTAGAAAGTTGTGAAAGACATACCACAAAGAAATGCCCGCATGGTCAGTGCCAGGAGCAAATTCATTGTTCTTCATGCTAATTAGTCTCTTGAAGTAAAATCCCTACTCTGAAACCTGCCAAAGACAGTACAGGAAAAGAAATCTGCAACTCAGGCACTCTTAGCAATATTGAAACACATTTCCAAGTTAAATATTCGTTAGCAAACGCATCCAGCAGCCATTAAAATAATAGCACATTATGTGTTAGTTGGCTCAATACTTGGAAATATATTATAAAGCATGTATTAATAAAGGGATAAACAACAAAATACTATGTGATGAAATCCAATATCCATTGCTGGTTTTTTTAATCGTTAGTAATGGTAAAAGATGGATATTTCCCACGACATACCCCAGTGCACCGTGCTTCATGATGCCGCCCTAGAAACAGATGTAAGAAACATCAGATGTAAGAAAAAGCAAAGGTGGCCATTCTCGCCACTTTATTCACCCGAGTTTTCTAAAAGCCTGACAATCCAATTAGAGATCCAAATGACAACCACAATACACAAAGAAGGAGGCCCTCGTTATAATTTGTGAGTGCTCCGACTGCATTCCTGGAATTTGAGAGGATCAACTGAAAAATGTTTTAGAAACAATGAGAGAACTTAGGCGACAGGTTATGAAATTAACATGCAAAAAGCAAAGGCTTTTTTCTATACTCAAACAGAAACCAGTTTAAAATACAATGAAAGAAAAATTCCACATAGAAGAGCAATAAAAACAAACATCATTTATAGGGACAAATTCTTGATAAGAAATGTACATGATCCAGAGAAAAGTAACTATAAAAAATCTGAGGAACATAAAAGTTTTGAATAAATAGTAGTATTAATAGTTATTAAAAGATAAGCTGAGGTATATTAAAATTTTTTAAGAGCTTATTTGCGCAAAAATCTGTTGGACTGGAGCAACGCCAAACTGGAAATTGTGAGGAGCACTCAAATGACGGAAGCTAGGGGAGGGATTTACAGAGAAAAGGTGAAATCAGAGGAAGGGAATTACTGATCAGCTATAGCTTAAAGCACAGTTGACTCTTTGTGATTTGTGGTCCTTAATGTTTGATTCATAATCCTGGGCATGTATCGGCTTAGGTGCTGGCTTGCTTATGTAGGTCACCACTGTACAGCACCAGACCATAACAGCCTAATGACCTAGTTTTTCTGTAACTACGTCCAGGCCCTTGCTAGGCTCTGTCAGCAGTTATCTCAGTTAATCCTCCAATTAAGCCAATGAAGCAGCTTTTTTCCCTTTATCGTGGGCAGACAGAATGTTGTAAAAAATTGTCAATCCTTCCTGACACAGCCTGTCTTAAATGCAATCCCAACCAAAACAGCAAGTTGCTCACCCACTCTGTAGGTTTCCACGCATGTAAAATGGAAATCATAGACGTTCTTTTCATAAGAAATTAAATTAGTTAACACCCGTAAAGTATTTATCATAGCACCTGGCATAGAGTAGGTGTGTACAGGTTAGCTCTATTACTGTTATTGCCCACAAGAATAAACTTTTGAGAAGAGCCAAGGAAACTTTAGGGTGGGATAGGGGAGAATAGGGCAATGTAGGTGGGTTCAGCCCACCAGATATTAAAATAAACTGCAAAGCTATGATAATAATTGTTGTTTTAAAACAAATCAACATGGAATTAACTTTCGGATAACTGGAATAAATAGTACAGAGCTAAACTCAAGTCCATGTGAGAATTCAGTACATTATTTAAAAGTGGCATTTCGAACCAATGGGGGAAATCTGTTATATGAGAAAACCTGTAGTGTCGCGAATTCTGGCCAGCAAAATGTGTATTGCCATGGCAGGCACGTAAATAAATTTACACATAATACTCTGGACTACAAATTCTGGGACCACTCGTCTCCTCCATTATCATCTTGGAGAGGCCCCGAGCGCCACGCCCACTGGCCTTTTATTGCTGTTTCTCGGGCACATTACATCTGAATAGTCTTCATTAACTATGCATGGATTGTAGAGTTACATTAGGTGGTAGACGCTCAAGATGGCGCATCAAGAGGATAGATATGCAAATGAAAAGACAATAGGCTTGGGGACTCACTGGTCTGAGGAAGCTAGGCATTCATTAACATAAGTTCTTTCAATTCAGGGAGAAAGAGATTTTAGCAAGAGCAAGTTTTTAAATCTAAGAAATATGCCATCCTGATTTACTCACAGGAAATTCCGCTGTCACACACGTGGGTCCTGCTTGCCATCTCGTGTTCCATGAGAGTCCGTGCTCCCTTAGACGTGAAACATTAGAGCTACAATTCCCGTGGTGGGATGCATGAATCTCCTTTACTGTAGGTTTCAAGAAAACAAATAGAGTAAATTCTTCTTTTCTTTTACTCAAAGTGTCTCTTACATGAAACAAAGGTTTAGATCTTTAAAGTGAAAACAAGCATTGTTTTCATGGGTACACATATTTTTACAAGTAAGGAACAGAGTAAAAGCTTTCCTAAATGTGAACATGACCCCTAGAAGCCGCAAAGGGCAAGATAAATAGATATGACTACCTAACAATTTTAAATTTCTATATAGTAAAGATATACACGTCTTAAGTTAAATCTAAAGAAAACATCTATAACACCTAAAAGAGACCAAAATTAACTTCCTGACATACAAAAAGTTGATGCAAATCAATAATGGGAAAAACACCTCATTAAAAAATTAGAAAAGTATGTGAAGAGATTAATTACAGAAAAGAATACAAATGATAACTAAATATAAAAAGAAGTTCAGTCTTCCACTAATGTAAATTTAAGTTACTAAATATGATTTTTGTGCATGTCCAGAGGTCAAAATTTAAAAGATTAATGATAATTAATTTGGCAAAAGGGTGGAGAACATGTATTCTCAAAATTGGTAGCATAAATACAAATGGGTATTTATTTATTTTGGGGGGTCAGAAATTTGGCAATATCTATTAAAATTTTAAGTGTGCTCACTTGTAAGAATTTGCCAAAGGGACATATTAGCAAAAGTAGGTAATAATATGTGAACAAGGAAGGTTATTGTACAGAAGTGTAAAACCTCGGTGTTGAAGAGGAACCTGAGGGGCATTCGGTCCCAACTTTGAGGTCCACCCTAGAGCAGGGGTGTCCAGCAACACGTCCCTGACACTCTGCTTGAGTGTCCCTTAGATCTCCATGATCAGCTACTGTATAATCTAATAACATACAGAACCCCTTGAAAGCGCAGAGTATCTTCAGAAACATAAATATTGAATACCCATTCTCCTCTGAGTGCCTGAGGGGTAGCTCAGGCTACAACCTCAGAGAATAGGTGGCTGCCTGGCCAGCAGCCATAGGAGCAAGGAAAACATTCTATATCTGGAGTCCCAGCCTTCTCAAGGCCCCTCCCAGTGTTTATCACAACCCTGTAGCACTTTTACACACACTGCAGCTCTCTCCCTGCTGCCAATGTTTCTTACCTAACCTGATAAGCAGCACCGGAGGCTGGAGGCAGGGTGTGGTTTCTCTCGCTCCATCCACCACCATTGGTGCGCTCCCCTGAAATGTGAGTAATACCTGGCTTGTCCCCAGCATGTCCACACCTGCTGGTCATCTGGGTGGTTTTTTCAGAACATCACGAACACAGGTACAGCTCCCCGGTTTGGAGCTCCTGTGTTCAAACAGTGCCCAATAGCCCTTTGTTTGGAAACCCTTAAGACAGCCTTTCTCAAACTTCAATGTCCACATGAATCTTCTGAGAATCTTGATAAAATGCACATGCTGATGTGGTCTGGGATGGGCCTGAGACTCTGCATTTCTAGCCAGCCCCCAGGTAATGCTGATGATGCTGGTCCATGGACCACAGTTTGAATAGTGAGGCCATCACATACTACTTTTTCCCTGTGGTCTGGTTATTTGCAGACATGGCTTCTCCACTGAGCCTGTAGGCATCACCCCCTTGACTCTCATTTCCTACAGCGAGGCCCCACGGCCTCCTCACCCCTTACCTTAGCATTGACCTCTCCTATCCTTACACCTGATTTCACTGTTTTTCACCACCTGGGCTCCTTAATGAGGATACCAGGAGGTGGCTCCTGCTGCTTCCTCTAACTTCTCAGCTCAAACTGTAGAAACTGGTGTTTTGGTGGCAGAAAGGGGTCTTGAATTGCAATTTGGGTTTGACAAAAGTATATATTTTCATTTAGAAAGCTAATGTCTCTAAACCTAATTTTGCTGTGTAAAATTATTCCTTAATCCCCAAGGAATTTCCTCTCTGTTTTCCCTTCCCTCTTCCCTTTGACCTCACTAGAATCACCCCGTTGGTCACCCCATCTAAATCTGTGCCTTAAAGGATTCCTTTGGCAAAAGTGAAAGTGATTCTAAGTCAAAGCGGGTAGCTCTGTTGGGTTTGAATTTCAAACATATAAACTCGGGTTCTTCATTATTTCCTTTGTAGTCGTTGGTTTTGCTCCAAGACTACTCAGGGACCAAGAGTAAAAGACAGGAGCAAAGAGCAAGAAGGCGGTGTGTGAGTTGCCCCTAACTGGTGCACCTCAAGGACAGCACAACTGGTGGGTTACAGGACTAGGCTGGACGCAGAAGGGCACCTAGGAACTGGCTGGAGGCTGGATAACAGCGAAGAGTGTGTCTCAGGAAGGGAGAAAAGTGAAACCAATACCGCCCCAGCTGGATGCAGCCAGGAAGACCAGAAGAAGAAGAGGCCTGACTGGTTTGAAGCCAGCAGAAGGTTTTTTTTTCCTTTTAATTCCTTCTTCCTTTCTGTCCATCTTTCTTTTTTTAATCCTTCTTCCTCTCTTTCCTTTATTATTCCTTGTTCCTTCCTGCTTTTATTTTTTTTACTTTTTAAATTTTTTTAATCTAAAATTTTTTTCTTTTTATTCCTCCTTCCTTCCTTTCCTTTTCTTTTTATTCCTTCTCCCTTCCTTCTTTCCCTTTTTTTTCTTCTTTCCCCACAGGTAAGACATTAAAACCTGGAGCTGTGAAAAGACCAGAGTTAGACCCAAACAGGAGTCATCCCAAGAAATAGAGACAGTGAGACAAATTTCACTTTGCTACTCTAGAGAACTTGCAAGGTGAGAGTGGTGAACACAGTACACTTGCTGGAGGAGGAAATCCACCAACAAAGAACCACAAACAGAAAACAATGGAAGAAGGTGAAGGAGGGAGTGGAACCCACACTGACCTCAATCCAGAACCGACCTGGAAATACAACCAATTGGTGGAGAAATTACCCACAACAAATAACTGAACAAGAGTGAGAGAGAAGCTTCAAAACTTTGTTCACACAGAAGAATCAGCTTCAACACAACCTGTCCACACCTGCACAACAGAATACAAGGCATGGTGGATGGAGTGACCCTCAGTTAACCAGCTGGAGGAAAGGACCCACCAGAGAAAGACCAAACAACAATCAAAACCCAGAAACATACAGAGAGACAACATAAACGACAGCCCAAGACCAGCGAGCTCAGGAGTTTAAGGAGACTGCACCACTGAATCTCACAGGTATTCTACCACAGAAGTTCATACCATAAAAGCAGGGAGTCAGAACAGATCAATTTAAGAAACTGAAGCTAACAAGAAGAGTCTCACAAACAATGGGAAGACAAAGAAACAATCCCCAAATGAAAGGAAAGGAGGAAGCTCCAGAAAGAATGATAAATGAAACAGAGGCAAGTCAACTATCAGATACTGAGTTCAAAGCATTGGTATCAGGAAGTTCAATGAGCTCACAGAGAATTACCAGAAACTACAGGGAAACTACAATGAACTCACTGCAAACTATATCAACATGAAAAAGGAAATAGAAACTATCAACAAGGGCCAAGAGGAAATGAAGAATACAATTTCTAAACTGAAGAACACAGTAGAAGGAATGAAAAGCAGGCTTGATGAAGCAGAGGATCGGATCGGATCAGTGAGCTGGAGGACAAATTAGAAAAAAACACCCAGAAAGAGCAAGAAAAGGAAAAGAGGCTCAGAAAGAACGAAGAGGGATTAAGGGAAATGCAGGACAACATGAAATGTAATAATATCCATATAATAGGGGTACCGGAAGGAGAAGAAGAAGAGCAGGGATAGAAAACCTGGTTGAAAAAGTAATGATGGAAAACTTTCCTAATGTGATGAGAGAAAAAGTCACACAAATCCAGGAAACACAGAGAGTCCCAATCAAGGGGAACCCAAAGAGGCCCACTTCAAGACACATCATAATTAAAATGGCAAAACTCTAAGACAAAGAGAGAATCTTAAAAGCAGCAAGGGAGAAACAGGAAGTAACATATAAGGGAACCTCGATAAGGTTAGCAGCTGACTTCTCAATGGAAACACTCCAAGCCAGAAGAAGTATTCCAAGTAATGAGAACCAGAGGCCTGCAACCAAAGCTACTATACCCAGCAAGGCTCTCAATCAAGACAGAAGGCCAAATAAGGAGCTTCCCAGACAAAAGAAGTCTAAAAGGATACACCTCCACCAAACCAGCTCTGCAAGAGATACTAAAGGGACTGCGTTAACGAAAGGAAGGAAAAGAGAGAGAGAAAGAGAGGAACACAAGTACAAAAAAAAAAAAGACAATGAATAAGTACCTATCAATAATAACCTTAAATGTAAATGGATTAAGTGCTCCAATCAAAAGACATAGAATAGCTGAATGGATAAGAAAGCATGACACACACATGTGCTGCCTACAAGAGACCCACCTCAGGACAAAAGACCTACAGAGACTGAAAGTGAAGGGCTGGAAACAAGTTTTCCAAACAAACAGACAGGAAAAAAAAGCCAGGGTAGCAATACTCATATCGGACAAAATAGACTTCAAAAAAGAAAGCCATAAAGAGAGACCCAGAAGGCCACTTCATAATACTCAAGGGAAGAATCCACCAAGAAGACATAAACATTGTAAATATATATGCACCCAACACAGGAGCACCCGAATATATATAGAAAATCTTGGAGGATTTCAAGAAAGATATTGACAACAACACAATTATAGTAAGGGATTTTAACACCCCACTGTCAAAAATGGACAGATCTTCCAAACAAAATATCAACAAAGATATTGTGGCATTGAACAATGCCCTAGATGAAATGGACTTAACTGATATATATAGAGCCTTTCACCCCAAAGAAGCTAAATACACATTCTTTTCAAATGCACATGGAACATTTTCAAAGATAGACCATGATAGGACACAAAGCAAGCCTCAACAAATTCAAGAAAATTGAAATCATATCAAGTATTTTCTCTGACCACAAGGGACTGAAATTAGAAACCAACCCCAAGGAAAAAAACCCCAAACACCCAAAACCATGGAGATTGAATAGCATGCTATTAAACAACAAATGGGTCAAGAATGAGATTAGGGAAGAAATCAAAAAGTTTCTCAAAACAAATGAAAATGAACTGACAACAACCCAAAACTTATGGGACACAGCGAAGGCAGTCCTGAGAGGGAAGTTCATAGCAATACAGGCCTACCTAAAAAAGATAGGAACATTTCAAACAAACAACCTAACCCTATGCCTACAAGAACTCGAGGAACAACAACAAAGACAGCCCAGAGCAAGTAGAAGGAAGGAAATAGCCAAGATCAGAGCAAAATTAAATGACATAGAGACTAAAAACACAATTCTAAGGATTAACGAATCCAGGAGCTGGTTCTTTGAAAACATAAACAAAATTGACAAGCCTTTAAGCAGGTTCCTCAAGAAAAAAAGAGAGAGGACCCAAATAAACACAATCAGAAATGAAAGAGGAGAGATTACAACTGACGCCACAGAAATACAAAGGATTGTAAGAAACTACTATGAAGAACTGTATGCCAAGAAATTTGAAAACCTAGGGGAAATGGACAAATTTCTAGAAAAATATAATCTTCCAAGACTCAATAAAGAAGAAGCAGAAAGCCTGAACTGACCAATAACAGCAGATGAAATTGAAGCAGTAATCAAAAAACTCCCAACACACAAAAGCCCTGGACCAGATGGTTTCACAGGAGAATTCTACAAAGCATTTAAGAAAGAGCTAACCCCTATCCTTTACAGACTATTCCAAAAAATCCAAAATGATAGAAGACTCCCAAACTCTTTTTATGAAGCCAGCATCATCCTAATCCCAAAACCAGATAAAGACACAACAAAGAAAGAAAACTACTACAGGCCAATATTGCTGATGAACATAGACACCAAAATCCTCAACAAAATATTAGCAAACCGCATCCAGGAATACGTTTAAAAGATCATACACCATGACCAAGTGGGAGTCATCCCAAGGATGCAAGGATGGTACAATATTCGCAAAACAATAAACATAGTACATCACATAAACAAAAGCAAAGACAAAAATCACATGATCATATCAATAGATGCAGAAAAAGTATTCGATAAGGTACAGCACCCATTTGTGATAAAAAACACTCAGTGAAGTGGGAATAGAGGGAGCATTCCTCAACATAATAAAGGCCATATATGAGAAACCTACAGCCAACATTATACTCAATGGACAAAAACTAAAATCTTTCCCACTAAGATCAGCAACAAGACAAGGTTGTCCACTATCACCACTTCTATTCAACATAGTGTTGGAAGTTTTAGCTACAGTAATCAGACAAGAAAAGGAAATAAAAGGCATCTAAATTGGAAAGGAGGAAACAAAACTGTCATTGTTTGCAGATGACATGATAGTGTACATAGAAAATCCTATACACTTCACCAAAAAACTGCCAGGCCTAATAAATGAATTTGGCAAAACAGCAGGACACAAAGTCAATATCCGGAAATCAAAGGCATTTTCGTCTACCAAGAATGAAACATCAGAAGCAGAAATCAGGAAAAAATCCCATTTGATATAGCAACAAAAAAATAAAATACCTAGGAATAAACCTAACCAAGGAGGTAAAAGACCTGCACTCAGAAAACTACACAACACTGAAGAAAGAAATCATGGAAGACACAAACAACTGGAAATATATACCATACTCATGGATCAGAAGAATCAACATCATCAAAATGTCCACACTAACCAAAGCAATTTATAGATTCAATGCAATCCTTGTCAAAGTACCAATGACATATTTCACAGATATAGAACAAACACTTCAAAAATTTATAGGGAACCATAAACAACCCCAAATATCTGCTGCAATTTTGAGAAAGAAGAGCAAAGTAGGAGGGATCACAATACCTGATATCAAACTGTAATACAAGGCCACTGTAATCAAAACAGCCTGGTACTGGCATAAAAACAGACAGATAGACCAATGGAACAGAATAGAGAGCCCAGAAATAAACCCAAGTCTCTATGGGCAATTAATATTTGACAAAGGGGGCAGAAGCATAAAATGGAGTAAAAACAGCCTCTTCAACAAATGGTGTTGGGAAATCTGGACAGCTACATGCAAAAAAAAAATGAAACTTGAGCACCAACTTACACCATACACAAAAATAAATTCAAGGTGAATAAAAGACTTAAATATAAGTCGTGACACCATAAAAGTCCTAGAGGAAAACATCGGTAGGAAAATCTCAGACATTCCACGCAGCAACATCTTCACTGATATGTCCCCTAGAGCAAGGGACATAAAGGAAAGAATAAACAAATGGGACCTCATCAAATTAAAAAGCTTCTGCATGGCTAAAGAAAACAGTATGAAAATAAACAGAGAACCAACCATATGGGAAAACATATTTGCCAGTGATACCTTAGACAAGGGTTTGTTCTTCAAATATATATAAAGAACCCATATGACTCCATTCCAGGAAGACAAAAAACCCAATTAAAAAATGGGCAAAGGACCTGAACAGACACTTCTCCAGGGAGGACATACAGAGGGCCCAGAGACATATGAAAAGATGCTCAACATCGCTAGCCATCAGAGAGATGCAAATTAAAACCACAATGAGATACCACCTCACACC
>PVJI01017462.1:0-35582 GCA_004026765.1 Micronycteris hirsuta
CTTCCTCCCTTCCTCCCTTCCTCCCTTCCTCCCTTCCTCCCTCCCTTCCTTCCTTCCTTCCTTCCTTCTCAAAGCAGTGTTTCTGTGTGTGCAGCAGTAAGTATTATAATTGAAGTAAGCTTTTAAAAATTTTTCCTTTATTTTCACAATGTTATCTGTTGTTCCATATTTAGCTTTCTATTAATGCCTAGGAAATTGCAGCCTTAATAGAGAAGGGAGGAGGGAACTCAGGAAGAAGGAAGGGTAGAAGATTAATTTCAGAATTTATCAAGATAATTTACTGGCTCATAGTTAATGACAAATAAACAGTTTAAAAAACAAAACGTGTATACTAAGAACCCCCTAAGTTGGGGTGAGTGTGGATAAAGGTGCTTACTCAGCAAATGATCTTGGGGCTGGATTTCACCATACATTTGAAGGGAAAGGAAGAGTAAGGGCGTTTCAAGAAATTGGACAGCACATCAAAAGGAAAGGAGGAATGAAAAATTTTGGAGTATTTTGAGCAAGTGGGTGACTGGAGTTTGTGGAGTGATGAGGCCTGAGGCTGATGAGGTGGGTTACCCAAATTTTAAGGGGCCTAGAATATTGTAGATGAGAGTCAGTGTAAGGAAGCAAAAGGAGTCTGAAATTCAAAGATTGGTTCAGCTTTGATTCTTGTCCTATTATCTCCCAGCTACTGAGATAGTGCAAAATATTAATCTTTTTAGACTTTCATGTTCATCTCTAAGATAAAAATGACAAATCTTTGTGTGGTTTTGTGAAGATGAAAAAATATATTCATGTGTTCATTCTATGACCCACTTACTTACTTAGCAACTGCTATGTGGCAGCCTCATTCTAGGGGAGACAGAAAAATTTCACAAACCAAAATAACTGGATAATGTAACATCTCTAATGTAAGGATGATCAGTAGATGATACAATGTATGCAGGGCCCAGCAGAAGTAATGCCTGCTTGAGTGTGGTTGGTAGGGTCCATGAATGTCTCACACGAGATGGACAGCAATTTGAATACATCACTTACAATGTCATATAGGGTACTTGAGTATGATACTGTTATGTTACAGAATTACATGCTTATGATTTTGTAGTAAAAGATTTTGTAATAAAAAGGGGCATTATTTGTGCTGGACCCTGTATATGACTACTAATTATTATTATTGTTATTCTCCCACAATTAATTGAAGGCAAAGTAGGTATATGATTACATTGGTATTCTAGAAAAATGATACTGGGAACAGAGTTTCATTCCATTCTGTCTCAAACCTGATTTTTTAAAATCTGAATTGAGAAGCTAAAATTTGCAAGTGATGTGATATCTAATGAAGTTTCCACCATCTCAAATCATTAGAATAGAATTGTTGTCTAAGAAAATAGTCAACAAAGTAGCGTAAAAGTTGCTCAGGGTAAGAAATTAAATCACTTGGGGACCCAAATCCAAGCCAACTATGTGCTCTTGAGCTGGAGGGAGGAGGGGAGCGGAAGCTGTCGTTAGGTCTTCAAGGTGATGGGCAGGCAGTATGAAGGAAGAAAGCTTCCAGAATACAAGGTTTGAGTTCTGGGTCTATATCCTAACTCTTGTGCGATGGTGTGCCCTCCGAAAAGGGGGTGACGGCAGCTTCTGCTTCACAGAACTGTGGTGCCTATCAAGTAAGACAAAAGCTTTGTGACCTGAACAAGTTATTTTCCCTCATTCCTGGCATATGCTCAATAAAATTTGATTGATTCAACAAAAGATTATAAAGAGAAAAGTGAACTCTATCAAACCCCTTTTCTACCATTCTTTTCTCCTAATTGAATTGATTGACTTTCCAATTGAAGTGAATTACCTACATTGGTTGTTTTGGTATCAAGGTCATATACAATGGCTGTCATATAGGGCTTTCCTGTCCTCTGAGCCCCATTTGCACAACCTGTAGGGCCCAGAGTCCTCTAAGGATGTTCTCTTCAAATTCCCCAACTCTTCCTGCCTTGAGGCTTCCTACCTCTGTGACCACTTCGGTTCTGCCTCATATCTAGTTGGTTGTAAAGTGCAGCTTCTGCAGGTGTGTGCACCATTGAGCCTTCCATTGAGTTCTCCCTGTCCCGGGAAGACACCATGCCATGTCTCGCAAGACTTACACATTGGAGTGGCTTCACCTCCATGTTCTAGTTCCTCTATTTCTGAAGCCCAGACGGCATTATTCCCCGACCCCGAGCATTTGTGCCCTAACCTCGATGCCCTAATATCTCTTATTCTAACCCTGAAATTTATTACAGAAAGCGTCCAAACAAATACAGTTCTCTTTCTAAGAGAAATGGTGCTCCTATCTACTAAATTAAATAAATATATTTCCATCTTGTAATAAAACATAATTAGTCAGTTTTTAGAGTAGCTGGACATGAAATAAAGTGAAAACATAGAAGTCATTCTGCCATATAGTCTTCATCTGTAAAATGAATGTATTCACACTTGCCTAAGTGAGAAGACTGTCCTTAGTATCAGCTGATGGGGAAAAAAGTGATGTGGGATGGGCCCTCAGCTTGTGAATTGTGTGGATTGGCAGGTGAAGTGGGTTGCTGGGCTAAACCTGAGTGGGTTCTACAGAGCAAAGGCATTAATAGTCACTAAGTTTATTTCTGTGACAGACAGTATCATATCTGACTCACAGGGAGCTTCAAATTGATTCGGTCCAGTGTGTTTCGACATTCCTGAATCCTGTTGTATGTGTTTAGTACAGATGCTAGGACCATATTGTGCTGTTTTTCCTTTGAAATGCCCCCATTACTGCAGTCTGGAAGAAGCCTTAGGGAGAGGAATTTGGGGGCCCTAGGGTGTATTTGTAAGGAAAACAAAAAAAAAGGCTGGAGTTTGTGTTCCTTTAGTTTCTAGGTTGTATTTCTAGGTAGTCTTCTATAAAACTTAACAAGTTCTAGAAGATAGCTGAGAAAAATAACAACTTCAGTTCTTTTCTGAGAAAACAATAAGAATTATTTACTCTCTAGGATTCATTTGTGCCAAGGAAGAACTAATCAACTTAAAAATACAAAACAACCTCAAAATAGTGTACCTTCAAAAAAAATTAATTTTTGCCATCTATATTTTCCTTCCCTCGACCTCCTAAGTATGTTGTTAATACGAAGTTTTAATTGGATTTACTACATTAGTTCTTACTGATGAAGTGGTAGGATGTTACTTGGTTGTTGGCCATGGTGTGATTGACCCCAAACAGTTTAAGTTTGGTTTTGAAAGGTTCCTTCCCATGTCTAGCTAAAGGAGAAATGGAGGAAAAATTATTCCTGCAATCCTGAAGGGTGTGTTTGCTTTAAAGTAGTCAAAGGGAAGCCTTCTCTCAATACTCCCACTCCAATCCTTCCTCTGCTCAGAGAAATTTATCTTCAGCCTCACCCTCAGTATAAACATGTGGACCCCCACTCATAGCTCATGCCTTGGTGAGCACCATCCCAGCTGGGAGCTCAGTCCTGCTGGCAGAGAAGTGGCTCCAGCATGGTTTAGGAGGTCTGTGAAGTCCTTGCAACTCATCCCATGTGTCATTTAAGCACTTGGGGTTGATCTAGCCTCCAGCTACATAAACAATTTACACCTGGCTAATTCCTTTTTGTTTTTAGTCAAGGAAATTGGAGGCTCGGGGTATTAATGGACTTGCTTATAGTAGCTCTCCTGGGATTAATATTTGGATTTCTTCTAGCTGCCTCCAATTAGAAGTCATTCTATGAAGCTCAATGTTTGCTAAAGGACATTGGAAACAGTATTTTTCCATTTTTTTCATGTAACATATAAGATTAATAAATATCTTTCTAACCCCTGAAAGCTGACCAAAGCCTCATGGAGTCTCTGTGGTGAAGTAGAATTTGCATGGACTCCATTTATAAGAAAAGTATGATTAAGGCTTGGGGTTTTAATTTAACACACTTTTTTCTTCCAAGAGAAGCTCCCTGAAGCTTAACTTCCTTGTCATAGAAAAGGTTCATGATTCAAGAGGCTCTCTTATTTCTTGTCTGTTTCTGGATGCTGAAGTGGAAATTATTACCCAAATATTATTTTTCCAACAGACACTTGTATGTCATTCCATTTTAAAATGCTTTTGTAGCCATGTTATGCTAGCCAGATTGAGTATTGCAGAATAATGTTTTCAGTGAAAGCTATTGAACATACACACCACTAGTCAGATATGATAGCTTTTCACTGCCTTTCTGTTATTAAGGGCAATAGAAATTCATTCCTTTATATTAGTTTCCCAAAGACACAATGATGGCAAAGCCCTATTCCTAAGGGGCTTACAGTCTAATCAAGGAAATAACATGTTTACACTTTGAAATACTACAAGGCTATGTGTAGTCATGTGATAAGAGTGATAAAGCCAAAATATTATGTGTACTCAGAAACAGAAGAGATTACTTTTTGTTAGATTTAATTTTATTTTAAAACAGAAAATGTGTACATACACATTATGAGAATCTTTAACATTATAATATAAAAAGCTGCCGTTCTCCCTCCTTCGGTAAGAGGTGACCGCTGTGGACAGCCTGATGCATTCTCACAGGTGATTTCTGTGTGCTTGAGAGGAGCAGCAGAGTGGAGTGGTTATGAGTACGGGTTCTGGAGTCGGCTTGACTGGGATTAAATTCCAGTTCTACCTTGATGCTGGACAAGTTCACTCTTTCTGAGCCTCAGTTTCCTGAAAATGGTGGCATTCATTAGTATCTACCTCATAGACCTGATATGTTCTACAGTTTTATGACCTAATATGTTTTTACTGATTGTATTGTGAACACCTTTCAGTATTCATTCACATGTGCAACAATCTCTCTTTCTAACTGCTGCACAGTTCCATGGTATGGAAGTTCTTGTTTAATTATTTTCCCTTATTGTTACACGTGAACATTTTTATTCGGAAAAGATTACATTTATTGGGGTGATGAGGATACAAACATTTGAGCTAGGTTGAAAGATGCTTAAGAATTTGGAATATGTTTTTGGACAGAGAGTACTGCAGATTGGCAAAGAAAGAGGCAGGGATTTATTTACTCTTTTAGTAAGTATTTATTGAATGCTTAGCTATGTGTAGAAATAGAAACAGGAAATAGAGTAGTGAACAGGAAATAGTCCCTGTTCCAAAGGTGCCTAGGGCTTGGTGACATGCCTGTTTGGGAATGCCTAGTAAGGAGGTTTGGCTAGAAGGGAAGCATATTTAAGAAAGTGCATTGTTGCTCGAGCTTTTTCAGAGGATAGGCGGGCTTTTGCAACATCCCTGTGCCCTGATGAAAATTTGCTAAGTGACCTAGCAAAGACATTGTGGAGGTAACCAGGCCTCTACAGAATTTTTATAGGAATCATCCAGCTTGGCTTCATAATGGCTCATGGTCATAACTACATTTTGGAGATAGACGAGGATAACAAAACAGTTTCACTTTTGAGGATTTGGGGGAAAGATTTGACACATTATGGATCATCTAATAAATAGAGAGCATAACAATGAGTCAGGAAAAGGGAGACAGGATCTATGCCTAGGAGATCTGAGACTTCTTTTATCAATTGACCAAAAAGCAAACACTCTCTCGGGTTGAAGCTGTGAACTGATGAAAACTCCTATGGTAAGCTTAAACATGTGGCTGGAATAGTTACTCTAATTATCACTAGCAATTTTTAAACTACCTTAATTTTATAAGGCCAGAGGATGTAGTATATTTTTGAGAAGAAGGGTAGTAATACTAAGAGCAGAAGGCTGAGAGGCCCAGTGAGTGGGATGGAGTTGAATGGGCAAGCCTAAATGTCTCTTTTGTCTGTTCATTGCACAGATTCTTTTGTACCCCACTCCATTCTCAGTAACACAGACTTGTGTGTAATTAACATTTAAAGTGGTGAGGAAAAATACTACAGCAAGGTCAAAGACAGAGTAGATTGAGACTGAACAGAGAGATCTGGCGGAAGAGGCTAATTTTAAGACATCAGTCCAATTCATTGCTATTTTGAATGCTCTGGGAGCAAGGATTTCACACTGTGTTCAGAGGCTATTTCTCATCAGTGTGTATCACAAGCACAGACCCCAGCATAATCTAAGGCTGAATTCATGCCATAAAAATGTGTGTCTACACCTTAGCATTAACAATAGCTCCATATATGTAAGAGAAGAGGGCATTCTCAGGAAGAAGCAGGCAGGATGTCAAAGTAAATTTATCAAGATAGAAACAGTCACTTCAAATTAATTTAAACTGTATTACTTGTTAAACAAGATATGACATTCGGCAGTGTCATGTGCTGAAGATGGGAGAAATATGACTTCGTTAAAGTTAGCTGAATTGATTTCTTTTCATGCTAATGCACACATAAGTCCAGGGAGGATGCTGCCAAGAATATGTAGAATATTCTAAAGCCTATGGTAAAAGCCTACAAAAAAATCTTGTTTTACTAAGTTCTTGAAAGAAGGAAACTGTGGCCGGTAGTAAATTAATCCTGTTATTAAGAAGCCACTGCCACTTGCATAAAGCCTACACACTCTCTCTCTCTCTCTCTCTCTCTCTCTCTCCCTCTCTCTCTCTCCAGTCCTGCTGTCCTAGTCTATTCACATCTGTCTCAAATTAGTTAGGAATGAGCTTGTGTGAGGTGTTGGCACATCAGGAGATAAAATAACATTGCAGCTGATTTCTTTTATTTCTGAAAATGAAAATGACATTTATTCTCCACATGTCACAGAGTCCAGTAGTAAGTCCCAACTTATTTCAGGGCAAATCGTCTAAACTTGTTAATACTGAATCACTTTGGCATACGAAGCCGTCAAGTTCCATGGCTCAACCTGACAGTTTAGAAGTACTGATATCAACATAGATGGAAGGGTAACTTTCCAAATTTGAAATCTTGATGGATCTATTAAACTTGTGAAACAGAGTGTGGCATTAACAAATCTAAGTAAGCAGAAGTCCAGTAAGAAAGTTTGCTTTATTATTAGGGTCCTAAGCACTTCTCTTAGGTTTTTCAGAGGACTAAGGATGAAAGAAATCAAACTGCAGTGAACTTCTAGTTGCATAGAATTTATATACAGGGTGAGGCAAAAGTAGTCTTATAGTCGTAACTGCATGGAACACAGTTTATTCATATATTATCATTTATTAATTATTGTATTATTTTCCATATGAACCACTGTAAACCTACTTTTCCCCACCCTGCACATTAGGAAGGTAAAGTTAATCTTTGGAAAACTTACAGAAAAGTGATGTTAACTTAAAAAATAGGGTTAATAAAGACAATTAAAGATCAAAAACTGGAACTAAAAAGTTAGTATAAAATTAAATGTAATAAACAACCTTCTTACTTTAAAAATAATACTCTCATTGAGAAAAATAAGCTTTAAATCCTTAAGAGTAATTGCTGTTTACACACAAAGGTTAATTGCAACTAATTAAAAATACTAAAAGATTATCTATATTCTGCTAATAATAGACTACTAGAGAGATATAGTGATCCATAGTTTTATAAATTGTTGAATTATAACAAAGTGAATTAAGCCTAAGTTGAAAGGTCCCTTCCACACATGAGAATGAACGTGCATATGAAGGATGAGTGACTTTAAATCAGTAAACACCGTGACACAAACCTAAGCAAGCTAGTGAGGCCTTAACTTTCAGTCTCCCGGTCTATAAATATTAGCTTTCCTCTGCAGTAAATAAAAGAGTTATTAAGATGGGCGGGCAAAAAAATAATGTTAATGTCTGACCTTTTCTCAGCGTTCACTCATGCACCCTAATTTCTTATTTATCACAATGGTAAGAGAACAAGTTTTATTTTGGATAAGCTTAGGTACTGTAAATTTAAAAGCAGCATTCTTTATACTCATAATGAAATAGACCTGGTTTCTCATATGTTTTTTCAGATAGCTTGACAAACCATCTATGAGCATAGAAGCTTCATTTTCTCATTTGCAATCACGAGAGAATATCCATGTTGTTATTCTCTTGGACCAGAGGGCTGGTTTCATAGCTTGCAACATGAGCGTGATCAAGCTTGAGCATAAGGGTTTGTGTTATAAACACAACTTTTGTACACTTGTAAAATGATGAACATATCTTTAACATATTAAAAGATATTTTCAATGGAGGAAAAAGCACTGTATTCTTTCTTTAAAATTTATTTTATGCAAACCATACAATTAATCACAACGAGTTCAAAAAGCTCAATTAAACTGTTAGTAATATTCAATTTGATATATATATTAAATTAATTAAAAATATAAAATGGAAACTTACCTTTTTATAATAATTAAAAAGGCAACAAATTTTTTAACTCACTTTGTCAGCCCCATACAGATAGTATTCCAGGATGTTTGGCAAAAGGAAAACACTCAGGCTTTCATCCTTTACAAATAGGATGCTTTCACTTGATTTTTCCTTAGATTGTCTTAACATTTTTAGTAAACTCAGCAATAGATATGAATTTTTGCTAATACGATTTGATTCTCAATCCTTATAATCTACTACACTGTAAGTCTTTTTCCCCCTTGAAGCTTTACTCTAAAATTACATTCTTTTAACCAACTTCTTAATGAAATTAATGTGCAATATAATGTCATTTCTTGAAGTGTAAGAAATACATGACTGATGTATTCAGTCTTATACCTACAAACTTCCTAGAACAAAGTGAGCTTCTATACATCTCTGTAAAAAAATATAATGTTAAAATGTAGGGACTATCTCTAAATATGAAAGCATATTACTTTTTATTTAAACAATATTTTATTAGCCTTTTGAGTCCCAAATATATGATCATTCTTAGGATATGCATGAAGAACATAATGCAGGTGCTATCTAAGATTAAGTAGGTAAGCATATGCCTTGTGTTTCTGAACTGTAGTGGGAGAGACTTTCTGGCATATCTTCCTTGAAGAAATAATTTTTGTCACCTTCTGAAGGAAGCACTGGAGACAAGACTTGCAGTGGACGTGGAGGTCAGAGGTAGCTGAAAACGGAAAAGAACGTTCTTGTGTTGACTGTTGGCTGTTCTAAAGCATCACTACTTGAGACATTTATAAATGTAACCGGAGGTAAAACACAGGCATCAATATGGGGGGAAGAGTACTTCACAAATAGACAATGAATCAGATGACATAACAGCCTTTTTCCTGCCTCTTATTTCTTGTATAGTTTTGCTTCCTTAGGAAAAAAAATCTACAATTGTTTCATTTTCTTCCGGTTTGACTGTAAATACTTTGCAGCTGTTTTATTGTTGTTGGTGAGGTTTTTTTTAATAAATTAATTGGAATTTTGAGAAGACATTCTTTTAAGATCAATTGATTGATTCAAAGTACAGAAGGAAAAAATATTAAAAGTATAAACAAAAATTTTCTAGAATGACTGAATTGAGAGAACTATTTTGTTACTTGGTTTTGAAGTTGCTTATTCTGAATGATGTGTATCTACTGCTCTGGCAACTGTTAAAATAAACAAAGCTCCCTGAGGCAATAAAGATAATTTAGAATGTACTCAGTTGAAATGGAGGTTCTAAACATTTAAGACACTGTCTCCCAGGCCATTAATAGTGAGATATTGTTTGGCCTTGCTAAAGTGTATGAAGGAAGTAGGAGGTCACATCTTGCTAAAAATTCTGCTCTGAGAGCACTTACCTTTAACAACATAATCTAAAATTATTACCTTCAGCTATTATGGAAGGGTAATTAAAGTGTGCATAAACCTTTCCATGGTCATATTGTAGTAATAGGGAAGTTATTATATCCGTATTGCAACACAAGTATTTTTTATAAGTGTTATATGGCTATCTTAACAATTTTATATTTGCAAAAGATTTTTTTCCCTTTCTATATTGACAGACTTTAAGCTCTCAAAGTCAAATCTACCATTCTTCCTACTTGGAGAGCTTCTCCAAACCTACATGCCACCTTTTCACCTTTAGAGAATGAAATTCATTAATTAGGTGAGCCCAGTTGTTTACAATTCAAATGGCAGCGTTGATAAAGTACTTCAGTGGTGACTTGTTGTCTCAGTTTGGAATTGTGAGTTCTCTAGGTCTGGCACAGTCTTTTGTTTGGGAAATTACTGTCAGCTATTGTCATCCTTTAAGGGAAATTACCGTATAATTTTGGATGGCTAACCCAGGTAGTAATAATGGAAACGATAGTGCATGTGCAAGTAAAAAAAATAATTTTTTACCTTTGAATACCTTGATCTTCATTTTTAAAAATTGTACCGTCAACAGTAGAATTCTTGAGGCAGAGGACACTGAGTGGACATTTTGCCCTAGAATTGGTTAACTCATTGAGATACAGCATTCAAAGTCCCCACATGCTTGCATAATTCCTGGGTCGTAACTTCACACCTATGACAAATCAGAGAATTCAACAATTTGGCCACTGTCCTCAAATGGTATGATTTCAGTTAAAAATAAATGAAGTTGGAGTTTTAAAGGAGGCTTAAGTTTTTTAAATTTTGTATTAATCATCTATGGCTACATACAAACTATCTAAACATTTGTAGCTTAAAGCAGCAAACACTGTCTCGGAGTTTCTGGGAGTCAGGAGCGGCTCGGGCTCTCTCTCAGGCTGCGGTCAAGGCCTTGGTTAGGGTGCAGTCTTCTGAGGACCGGCTTCCAAGTTAACTCATGTGCCTGTTGGATGGTGAGGGCTGAGTACTGGCTAGAGACCTATTTCTTGCCATATGAGCCTCTCCACTGGACAACTCACAGCCTGGCAGCTGTCTTCTCTCAGAGTGAGCAAGAGGAGAGGCAGAAGGTCAGCAGGACAGAAGCCACCGAGCTATATCCTGATACTTTGCTCACTAGTTGTGAGTCACTAGCTCCAGCCTGCACTCAAGAGCAGGGATTACTCACCGGTATGGCGATCAGGAGATGATTACTGGGGGCAATTTGGAGGCTACCTACCATTGTGGGTCATTCTTGGCCTTCTTTTAAGCTTCTGGACTTTGCTACAAATAATGGTAACTAAAGGTTGTGATGTGAGAAACCAAGAGTAGGCTCCTTTCTCTCTCCTTCGAAGTTAATCATCAGACATTTCCTCAGCATACACACTTCTACCATGCATAATATAAAACCTTACAGAACAGGGTTATAAAACCAAAACAGCAAAACACACATAGAATGTTTTTCGACCTATGGGAGGAAGGCATTGGCTCACTGAGCCTTTGGAAGTTAACTGGGGAGAAGGGAGACAGGTAAGGATATGCAGCAGTGGTGAGGCCTTGAAACTTCTGATGACAGGAACTAGACTCCCAGGCTCAAACCTTAGCCAGTTCCTTGGCTCTGCTTTCTCCATGTGCCTGCTTTTTCATGTGTAAGAAGAGAATAAAATAGTATCTGTAAAAGGAATACAGTAATACTATGAGTTAATGTATGTGAAGTGCACAGATCAAGACTTGACACATAGCAAGCGCTTTGGTGTAAGTCATTAGTGATATAAAGCCACAGCAAATAAGTGCACTGTGAATCTATTTCAAGTGATGCAATTATAGAAGTTCAAATTTTCTCTTTGCCCAGAAATACAAAGAATTAGGTTATTTTGTTGTACAATACAAATCAGTATTAAAAAAATACTTAAGTCTATAAACAAAGAAGCATTCCTTGCTTCAATGGTTATTTTGGGCAATGTCAATTGTGATGTTTCTATGCTACTAAGGATGCTGTACACCTGAATAATCTAATTTCATTTTTAGATACCCTCACATCTTTTTCATTTCATTTATTTATTCACTATTGATCTTTTCATGAGCATGAGTACCTCCTGGACACAAGGCACTGGGCACTGGACATAACAGACATAAGCACAGACATAAACGTGAGATACTGAATGAGGGGTGCCGGAAGAGGCACCAAGGAGGGAAATGCACTTCTCTTCAGGGGAGGACATGGACATGAACAACTCCCCTAAAGAGGAAACACGTTAGCTGTGTGGGAATACTCCCGATGGAGGAAGGACAGGAAGATGTTCTAGTGGGAGGGAGGGAATTGTGCCTGCCATGTCTTTCAAGAAGCAGCTAAGCAGATGGAAGATGCTGGCTGTTGAGTTGGGCAACAGCACAGAGCACAGAATGTGCATTGGTGGAACTGAACCTACAAGCATAGGCAGGTCCATGACCTTGAACTGAGAGTCAGAATCATTGCTTGATTGACATCTGAGAGGGAAAGTCACCTTGCTCTGATCCCTTGCAAGGCCTGCATGATCTGGCCCAATCCAGGACTTGGCTGCATACTGGGCTGCCCACAGGCTGCCTTGGACAGGTCAGACAGGCCAGCTCTGCTTCTGCTCTAGGGCCTTGGCTTGAGCCACTGATTCTGGCTTTTGCTTTGAAGTCTGTTTTGTCTGATATAAGTATTGCTACCCCATCGTTCTCTTTGTGTTTTTGCTTCTTGGGATATTTTTTCCATCCCTTCACTTTCAAACTTTGTAGGTCTTTTGTTCTGAGGTAGCTCTCTTATAGACAGCATGCATGTAGGTCATATTCTCTTATCTATGCAGCTATCCTTTGTCTTCTGATTGGAACATTTAATCCATTTATGGGTAAAGTGATTTTGATAGGTATTTATTTGTTGTTATTTTTATCATACCTCTCTTTCTCTCTCATCTCTACCCATTTCTTCTCCTTTTTTATAGGGTCCCTTTAGCATCTCTTGCAGCGCACACTTGGTGGAGATGTACTCTTTAGACTTCTTTTGTCTGGGAAGGTCTTTATTTGCCTTCCATTTTATTATTTATTTATTTTTTAATATCTTTTATTGATTATGGTATTACAGTTGTCCCATTTTTTTCTCCTCTTTATTCCTCTCCACCCTGTACTGCCCCTCCCACCAGCATTTCTGCAGCTTAGTTCATGTCCATGAGTCATACATGTAAGTTCTCTGGCTTCTCCATTTCCCATACTATTCTTAACCTCCCCTGTCTATTTTGTGCCTACCATTTTATGCTTTATATTCCCCCCATTCTCCCTGCTCCCCCTCCCTGCTGATAACTCTCCATGTGATCTCCATTTCTGTGAATCTGCTTCTGTTCTAGTTGTTCATTTAGTTTGTTTTTGTGTTTTTAGGTTTGATTGTTGATAGTTGTGAGTTTGTTGTCATTTTACTGTTCATATATTTTTTTAAGATTTTATTTATTTATTTTTAGAAAGGGCAAGGGAGTGAGAAGGAGACAGAGAGAAACATCAATGTGTGGTTGCCTCTCACGTGGCCCCCACTGGGGACCTGGCCCGCAACCCAGGCATGTGCCCTGACTGGGAATCAAACTTGCGACACTTTGGTTCGCAACCCACGCTCAATCCACTGAGCTACGTGAGCCAGGGCTGTTCATATTTTTTTATCTTCTTTTTCTTAGATAAATCCCTTTAACATGTCATATAATAAGGGCTTGGTGATGATAAACTCCTTTAGCTTGACCTAATCTGGGAAGCACTTTATCTGCCCTTCCATTCCAAATGACCGCTTTGCTGGATAGACTAATCTTGGATGTAGGTCCTTGCCTTTCATAACTTCAAATACTTCTTTCCAACCCCTTCTTTCCTGCAAGGCTTCTTTTGAGAAATCAGCTGATACTCTTATGGGAACTCCTTTGTAGTTAACTGTCTCCTTTTCTCTTGCTGCTTTTAAGATTCTCTCCATGGCTTTCATTTTGGGTAATGTAATTATGATGTGCCTTGTTGTTTGCTTCCTTGGGTCCAACATATTTGGGACTCTCTGAGCTTCTTGGACTTCCTGGAAGTCTATTTTCTTTGCCAAATTGCAGAAGTTCTCCTCCATTATTTTTTCCAATAAGCTTTCATTTTCTTGCTTTTCCTTCTTGCACTCCTATGATTTGGATGTTGCAACGTTTAAAGTTGTCCCAGAGGTTCCTAAGCCTCTCCTCATTTTTCTGAATTCTTGTTTATTCATTCTGTTCCAGTTGAATGTTTATTTCTTCTTTCTGGTCCAAACCATTGATATTTGAGCCCTGTTTTCCTTCCCATCACTGTTGGTTCCATATACATTTTCCTTTATTTCACTCTTCATAGCCTTCACATTTTCCTCTATTTTGTGCCCACATGCTCAACCATTTCTGTGAGCATCCTGATTACCAGTGTTTTGAACTGTGCATCTGATTGGTTGGCTATCTCATCATCACTTAATTGTATTTTTTTCTGGAGCTTTGATCTGTTCTTTCATTTGGGCCATATTTTTTTGTCTTGGCATGTCTGTTCATGTAAGGGGCGGAACCTTAGGTATTCACCATGGTAGGGCAACCCAGTAGCTTTGTTGTGGCACTGTGTGTGGAGGAGGGATCCAAGAGGGAACAATGGCACTTGCTCAGCTCTCAGCCAGCTTTCAGTCACTTCCTCTACTACCAACAAACATTTGAGCCCTTCTGGTGCTGATTCCCAGTTGGGTGGTTTTGTGTATGTTCTAGGACCCTGTGAGACTCTCCAAAGAACTCTCCTGTGAGGCTGGGAGTTCCTCCCATTGCTGAAACCCCCACAGTTTTTTTCAGCCAGAGGTTTTGAGGATTTATTTCCGTGCACTGGAAACCTGGGTTGTGAGATCTGCCTTGCTCCCCAGTTGTTCCTCCTCGTTTATCTGCACACAAATGTGATAGCACTCACTCCACCAGCTGCTGCCTTGCCATGAGTCCTCTCCACCCTGGCTGCCTATCTCTGCCCCTCCTACCAGTCTGGATGAATGTTTCTTCTTTGACTCCTTAGTTGTCAGACTTCCATACAGCTTCATTTTCTGGCATTTGTGGTTGTTTTTGTTTTTAAATTTGTTGTCTTTCTTTGGATTGTGCGAGGAGGCAAAGTACATCCTACACGTCCATCTTGTCCAGAAGTTCTTGCATTTTAAATGAGAGCCTTGCTGGATAGAGTAATATTGATTGTAGGTCCTTGCTTTTCATTACTTGAAATATTTCATGTCAGTCCCTTCTGGCTTGTAGTGGTTCTATTGAGAAATCAGTTGATAGCCTTATTGGAGCCTCCTTGTATGTTACTAGCTGTTTTTCCCTTGCTGCCTTTAAGAGTCTCTCTTTTTGTCTTTAAAATTTGCCATTTTAATATTGATGTGTCTTGTAGATGGTCTCTTTGAGTTCACCTTAATTAGGACCCTCTGTGCTTCCTGAATGTATGTGGTTTTTCTCCTTTATCAAGTTAGGGAAGTTTACTGCCATTACTTTTTTCAAACAGGTTTTCTATTCCTTGTTCCTTTTCTTCTCCTTCTGATATTCATATGATGTGAGTGATGTTACATTTCACATTGTACTGAAGTTCCCTTAAACTATACTCATTCTTTTTGAGTCTTTTTTCATTTTGTTGCTCTGACTGGATATTTCTTTCTACTTTGTCTTCCAGCTTGTTGATTCAGTCCTTTGCATCATCTAGCCTGCTTTTAATTCCTTCTAATGTATTTTCATTTCATATATTCTTTATTTCTTCCTGGATCTTATTGATAGTTTCTATGTCCTTTTTCATGATTCTATAGTTCCCACTAAGTTCCTTGTAGTTGTCACTGAGTTCCTTGAGCATCCTTATAACCATTATTTTGAATTCTAAGTCTGATGGATTTCTTGCCTCAATTTCATTTAGCCCTTATCCTGGAGAATCCTCCTTTCCTTTCTATTGGGGGTTATTTCTTTGTCTCCCCATTTTAAGTAATTCTTTTTGTTTGTTTCTGCATCTTAGGCTGCTTTGCTTTGCCTACCTATCTTTGTGGGGTGGACTTCCATGGTAGGAGTCTCTGGGACTCAATGGTCTGTATGCTCTAGGGTTGGCCTTTATTCAGTTTATGTGGGCTCTCTTGTTGTACTTGGGCTTTGGTTATTGATGGCACATTCGTTGTTGGGTTCTCCCCTCTGGCTGGCTAACTGGGAGTCACAACCCTCCCCCCATGTCTTGTATGCAGTTGTATAGGTGCTGGTTAGCAAAGCAGTACTACCCAGAAAACAAAACCCATGCCAACAAAAATACCCCCTTCCACATCAGCAATATCAACAGTAATTGAGCACAGATGAATGAAGTTAGAGAGATATTAAAAATATTATGATAGGAAAAAAGGAATATGAGATCACTAAAGGAGAGAAAAATGATTTTGAGCAGAAATAAGGAGGAGAAATAGTAAGAGTAGGGAATAGAAACAAGGCAAAGAAAGGGAGGAAATAAAATTTAAACTATAAGTAAAACAGGGAGGGGCAATGGCAAAATGGAGTAAGAAAAGGCAAAAGTATAACATGAGGTTTGAAATAAAATTTAAAAAGTAGTATACCAAAGGGAACAAAATTACAGAAAAATCACAGCAGGGTCAATATCAATGACAGCTGAGCCAAGATTAATAAAGGTGGAAAGAGAATAAGAATCTTATACAAAAAAGAGAAGAGAATATGAGATATTTGCAGTAAGGAAAAATGATTTTTCAAATAAAAAATGATTTTGAGAGGATAGAGGGAGGAGAAATAATGAGAATAAGGAATAGAATCCAAGCTAAGAAGAGGAAAAAATAAAATTCCAACTCAAATAAGCATGGGTAAGAGGAAGGCAAAATGGAAGACAAAGGGAGAGTAACTATGAGGTTTTAATATTTTAAAAATAGTGTACAAATAGGAATACAGTTGAAGAAGAACAGCAATAACCATAATATCCATGCTGAACAAGCCACAATTATAAAGGTGGAAAGAAAATAAGAATATTATAAGAAGGGGAAAAAGAATGAGAGCTTACTAAAGGAAAAAAGAATGATTTTAAGGGGATAGAAGGAGAAATAGTGAGAGTAAGGAATAGAAACAAGGAGTAGTGTGGGGAAAAATAAGATTCATAATGAAAATAAGAAAGGTCAGGAAAAAGGCAAAATGGAGTAAGACAAGGGAAGGTACAATGTGAGATTTGAAATAAAAATAATATAAAAATCTAAATAAAAAGAATAAGAAATAAAAGACAAAGAATAGTGAATTAGTTGGAATATAACTGATGCAAAAGAAGAAGTGTTAAAAGGCTATGCAAAAGAAAAAAAAAATAAAACAAACCTGAAGAGGAATGAAGTGGGATTCATCCCAGCAGTTTGGTGTTTGCCTTCTGTCTTCTCTTTCTGGGTCCGCCTCTGTTTTTTTTTTTTTAAGATTTTATTTATTTAATTTTAGAGAGAGGGGAAGGGAGGGAGAAAGAGAGGGAGAGAAACAGCAATGTATGGTTGCCTCTCACATGGCCCTCGCTGGGAACCTAGCCTGCAACCCAGGCATGTGCCCCAACTGGGAATCGAACCGGGACCCTCTGGTTCCCAGCCCGCGCTCAATCCACTGAGCTACACCAGCCGGGCCTCTTCTTTTTTTTTTTTTTTTTTTTTTTTTTTTTTAATCAGATGAAGGTCCCAGGATGGGTCATCCAGTTCTGGCAGCTCCACCTGTATCACCTTCACCTGCCTCTAGATGGGACCTTTATTGCAACCAGGTGGGTGGGACTCCAGTTTCTCCCTGGGAGGCACTGTTCAGTCTTCTGGGAAAGTGGTGGCCCCTGCACCACCCGTCTCAGTCTGTCCCAGCTTGTTTCCAACAATGCATAGTTTCTGATGAACTAGCTGTCTGTTTCAAGGGAGGAGCCAATCTGTGTAAGAGGGTCAATTCTTTCCTGCTGGGTCCTGATGGCATCTCTCTGTGCTAGCTGAGGCTGGGCGGGCCTCTGATTCCCTCTTCCTGCTCCGATTTCTGATCTCCTTGCTTGCTGGCCTCAGTGGAATAGGGCCCTAGGAACCAGAGTATTTCATCTCCCTGAGAGAAGTTCAAAATGGGCCCATTAGGTGTTTCTCTCTCTGTCTTTCTCTTGTGAATACGGACCCTGCAGGGTCTCTTGCTTGCAATCCTGCAGGAGGTGGGGGCTGAGTGTGTCCTTCCCTTCCCAGAGGTTCGATCTCCCCCTGGGAAGGTAGCTTTGCCTGGCTGTAAATAATCTCAGGCACTCCACTCCTGCCCATCCAGTTCCTAGCCTATTGCCTTCGCAGCAGACACAGTTCTGAAAGTCTTCACTCTGCGCAGCCTCTGGCCAGCTAGGTACACCAGGATGAGGCTAAAAAATCCCTTTGCTGTGCACCTTTCTGATTTCTCTGCCCAGCTGCACTCAGTGAGAGTATAGCACACCCTCAATTCTTTCCCTTTGCTGGCAGGGCAGCTGCACGTGGGGTCTCTGTCCAGTATGCCTCAGCTCCCCCTTTTAAAAAATTTCTCTGGGCACTCCCACTGTAGCACTGAGTCATTGTCTGGCTTTCCTCAAAAACCACTTCTCCGAAGAGCCAAAAGTCTCTCATAGTCATGGCTGGTTATGGCCTGTCTCCGCCCGACCCAGGTGCAGATAGAATTCCTCTCTCTCTGCCACTCTCCTGGTTGGAATTTACCACTGTAGTTATGGGTGTGCTGTTTGCTGTGTGTGTGTGTGTAGCCTGGATCTCCCCAAGTTTATGTATCCAAGTCACTCCTGGCCCAGGTCGGGGGGTTCTCTACACTGGGAGGGGAAGTAGCTGCAGAGCTGGGATCTCTGACCAGGGTCTCTGTTCCTGCAGGTGCCCCTCCTGGAGTACTTCCCCTTCAATCTATAATATCCCCTTACCACCCCTTGTGAAGCATCTTCTGTACTCCTTGGCTTCCAAACTTCATATCAGCTAAGATTCTGTTGAATGATCAGTTTATTTTTCAGAAGATCAGTCAAGCACCCAAGTTGGGGACAAGAGCAAGTGGACTCAGCTTCTACCTGCTTGGCTGCCATCTTCTCTCCTTGATACCTACTTATTTACTTACCAACAAATATTCTTCTCTTTTCTTTATCTTCAGTGCCATCTCTTCCATTGAAAAACTTACCTGATAACTCAAACCCTCACTAATCCCATTGCCCTCTCTATTTCTGTAGCAATTTTAATTTTCCTACTTAATTTATGACTTATTTATGACCTGTCTTCAATCAAGTATACTGGCATTGCCTTCTTGGTTAGGTTTTAAAAGCAGAGACCATTAATTTAATTCCCCATTTTTCATCACCCTCAACATAGTGATGAACACAGAATAAATGCTCAATTTTTACTTCCTCATTGACATATCTACTTAGCTTCATCCAGTGACACTTGATGGTATCACCACACAGTTGCATGTATCTTGTTCGCCTACATTATTAATGTATTTTTTCCTCTTTTCTGTCTTCTTACCCACAGCATGTGCGTTCCGGTACAATGGACTCTCCTTCGTCTACCTCATCTACCTCTTACTCATCCCTCTGTTCTCAGAGCCAACAAGAGCAACAATGCAAGGTAAGAGACAGTTACCATTCTCTGCCACATTCTGAATGCATTTTCTGAGCTCTCTGGGCTTGTCTTTATCTGATGTGACAGGTGCTTTCTGTGCAGCAAGCTGGTCCAGTGGGGGCTGGGTGTCAAATATGTGAACAGCACCATCAAGCAGAGTAGTGTGGAACATGTAGGTGATAAATGTCATTTACACAGCAATATCCCATGCAAGTTCCATATTATCTCTAGATTAGTAAGCTTGCAACACATCTGGAATGTTTTGGCTAGTTAAGACAAACTCAATGTATTTTCAATGAAGTAAGGCAGGTGACATGACAAGATCGGCACATGATTTGCATGGTAGATTCCTGGGGAGAATGTGGTGGCAAGTAGAAAAGGGGAAGTCTTACATTTCTAAGCCACCCGGCAGACCCGGGTAGGAAGCTGGGTCCTACTCATGACTTGTTTATACATCAATTGAGATCTCTTACATATGCCTCTTATCAAGTCCTGTAAGTTATTTGAGTCTGAGGGATAGTTTCTCAAGCATATTACTCCAAAACTTTATATCCCGTTCCCATTGTTCTACAAGAACCTGAAGTTATAGAAGATTAACCATATCTCCTTAGGCCTGATTAGGAAGCATGGTCTGGTTTGTAAATTTATATATTTGAAGTTCCTCCATAAGTATCAGAATTAAACCACAATGAGCTCATTTAGTAACTTGTTTTTCTAAACAATACCATAAGAAAAAGTAAGGGCTATGCCAAATGCCTTAGGTGAGCGTGATGACTGTATGTTCACATGAGAGAAAAAGGAAGCTGTTTGGCCCAACCTATGGTGTGGTGGGGAAAGGCCATTGATAAAAGCTCCCAGTTCATAGTGATGCCTCCTCAGGAAAAGAAGTAAGGACTTGAATGTCCAGAGCAGCAAAGAATGGCTATATCTTTTCCATTCCTTCCCTTAACTATTACATTTACAGAGCATATTATGATCATTCATCTTAATAGTTATGACTGCGGATGCTATGTTGATTTTTCTGCCTCAGGAAAAATCTAAACAATAGCTCTTCTAAGTCACTGGCTCTTCTTAAATCCTTAATACATAAAGTTAAAGAGGGTTAGAGAAATGTGAGTTTATACAAATCCTCATTCAAACCAAAAATACATTGTTTATGTGACCCCCTACTCACCTTAGCTTCTTTCCTAGAGTTCAGTATAAATAAAGACATTTAAACAGAATAGCTTCTGACCTCAGAACGAAGATTAAACATACAACCAGCTCCTAATTTGTGGCTTGGAACTCATGTTTCAAAGAAAGAAGGTTTCAGACACATTCAGAATAAAGTGATTTATCCTGAGCTTTTTAAAAAATTACTTTATTGTTGTTCAATTACAGTTGTCTGTATTTTCCCCCCTCCTCCCCCTGCATCCCAGCCAAACCCACCTCCCTCCCTTGCTTCCACCCTCCACCTTGGTTTTGTCCATGTGTCTTTTACAATAGTTCCTTAAAACCCTTCTCCCCACTGCCTCCTCCAGGTCTTCTACCATAGAAGTTCACATGAGAATAAAGTGATTTAAAAACAAGTACCCGTGTATGTTCAAATAAATTACCTATTGCTTTTTTTTTAAAGATTATTTATTTATTTATTTACTTATTTAGACAGAATGGAAGGGAGGGAGAAAGAGAAGGAGAGAAACATCAATGTGTGGTTGCCTCTCACGTGGCCCCCACTGGGGACCTGGCCTGCAACCCAGGCATGTGCCCTGACTGGGAATCGAACCAGCAACCCTTTGGTTCGCAGCCCTCACTCAATCCACTGAGCCACACCAGGCAGGACAAATTATCTATTGCTTTTATATCAAGGTGTCCTTTATTGTTTTATCTGGAATTAGATAACTGGGATTTCCCTCTTTATTGTTACGTGACAATGCCTGCTTTGCCTTCTTCCCAGATAACCAGCCCTGCCCTTGGGCAGGTTGCCTCAGTCTCTGTGGGAGTGAGATGTGTACTTAAGTGAGAAGTGCATGACAGTGGTCCCATCCTTTATGCCCGAGTCCATCAGGAACTGACATGGAGCTCATAGTCCAAATGTAAAATCATATGCAAAAAAGCAGTTTCTCTCTGTGTAAAGAAATTTCCTGAATTAACAAACTGTTATGAGGTCAGTGCACAAGCAAAGCATAGTAAGTACATAAAATCTGCTGGTGCTGCTCCTAACAGGAGAGGAAGCAAGAACTGGGCTTGAAAGGGAAACCCAGGCATCTTTTCAGTTACTATCTGGAAGTAATGTTATAATCATTTTCCTCTTTCTTACATTTTAATGCCAAGAAGCGTGACTAATATTCAACATAGCCTCATTTGTTTGTTTGTTTGTTTATGGAAATACAGAGGGACTCTAGGAAAAGCTGTCCCGCCTATTTTTTTCTGAACATGTAGGAAGCACAAGCCAGGTGTTTCTAAGTCTGTGTTTTGAAATATCTTACATTGGGCATTTCTGGCAGTGCAAGGTCAAGACCATCATTCCAGCCTACGTGGAGTGGACATACACAATGACAGATCTGAAGGAGTGACTTCAGTGTGGCTTCTCAGGGAGATGCAGGCTCAAACACACTAAGACTTTCCAATTCATGTTCATGTAGATTTCTCATGAACTGATAAGAAAGCACATCAGCACATCGGTAAACTGAAAGAACTATTAGTAACCTTTGCACCACCTGCTCATAGGCAGTCTCTGCCTTCAAACAGCAAGCAAATTTGAATTGTCCCCCAAACTGCTCAGGCCTCTGTGCATGTCCACAAGATGATGTACTAATGCAGACTCCCCCTGAACTAAATGTGCGATGCCCATATATGAAAGTTACTCCCTGACCCTCTGCCCTCAATTTGATCTGTGGGAATTTTTTTCCTGTGCGGTTATTTTACCTGAAGTGTATCCACAGAGGGGCCCACTAGGTGGAGGAAGCCAGTGACAGGACTGAGAGGGTGTATCTTTGGGATAGTTCTTAAGGTGGCTTAAGTGTGAAAACCCATTTTCTCCACTGTGGTTGTTTTGGGAAGGGATGTCCACTTTCTATGATCTCAAGGCCGTCAAGAGGACACAGATCACATGAGTATGACTGAGGTTTCCATACCCCAGGCATGGGATGAGACAGATTTGCCGTATGGCTGGAAATGACTGTGTGGGAGACGGAGGAAGATCAGGAGCAGTTAGTTCTATGTTAAAATGTTATCAAGTTTAAAAAAGAATTTCAGTGAGGACAACTGCGTGGGGGTTCAATACATTTAACTTACTTGTGAGTATCATCTGAAATGCTGAAGTTGAGAGTTGGAGAAGCGTTCAGGAATTATTAAGCATATTCCATCAACCGGCAGTGGAGTCCTTTCTACAGTGTCCAGGTTGGCTGGCTATGTAGTCTGTTCTTAAACACCATTGATGGATGGAGCAACTTGTCTATCTGGGAAGTCTTACACAGTTCTTTCTTGATTAAACCTGAAATCCATCTCCTGGGAAATCTAAGCCATTATTTACAGCCCTAAGCTACAACAGAAGAGTTGATAGATTCTAGAAGATTGCTTTATAATAATACGAAGGGATTAATCAAAAGATAGGGGATTTAACTAAATGATTTTGTCTTTCATAAATCTAGGATTTTAAAATTCTTATTTCTCTATTTCAGATCTTCAAATATATAATTATCTCAGAAGGATAGTATCAATCAGGGTCCAACCTGAAATCAGGAACCACTCTAGGTATTTTATTTTATTTTTTTTTTTAAAGATTTTATTTATTTATTTTTAGAGAGAGGAGAAGGAAGGGAGAAAGAGCAATGTATGGTTGCCTCTCACATGGCCCTCACTGGGGACCTGGCCTGCAACCCAGGCATGTGCCCCGATTGGGAATCGAACGAGGACCCTCTGGTTCCCAGCCCGCGCTCAATCCACTGAGCTACACCAGCCGGGCCCACTCTAGGTATTTTAAAAGGAGAGAACGTAATAGAGGGAATGGGTCACTAGAAGTTAGGAAAGAGCCAAGAAGTCAAAAAGAATGTTGAGACGACTTAGATAGCAAAGTAGGAAGGTTGAGGAGGAACAAGAGGTATTATGAGCAGAACTGAAAAACAAGGGCCATCCACTAGTTGCTAGAACTACAGGAGAAAGTCGGGAAATAGACCTTTGTAGACAGGCATGACAGGTGGTCAGCTATTAGTTATGTAAACCAAGTGAGACAGTTCCATATTAATTGTCAATAAACTGCTCATCACTTTCAAATGTCAGGAGGTGGGTAGCTGAGGTGATAATACTTCCCTTTAGTCTTCATGGGATAAAATATCCCTAGTTACTCAAAGGTGTGATTTTTCAACTGTTCCATTCAGACAGATTGCATCTGGAGATTCTTCCCTCTGTGAGAATTTCTTCTAAAATGCTATGTGCAGTGGGTGCTGAGTTATAAATTCAGAATTCCCCTTTCAAACCGAGTCACCATTCCCAACATATCTGTGATTGCTCACAGCAGAATCCCTCCCTAGGAATTGGTGGTGGCTAAAGGAAGCTCATGAGTGCACACACGCACAGGAGGAAGACTATACCAATGTTTATTCAACATGAGTGCAAAGGCCTCCAGTCTGGAAACTCTGCAAGATTAGGCTAGCTCCAGAGCACCCCATCAACTGAGGCCCCCATTGTGAGAGCATCATAATTTAATCTCTCCCTCCATGGAGTGCTGCTGCATTCATGCTGTGAAAGGTATTATGGCCAAGAGCACTGCCCCATAAACCACCTGTCATGTGAATCCACCTGAACCCACCTCAGTGTCTGTTTCTGGGGAACCAGACCTAGACTGGTCCTTACAGACAGCATCACTGCCTCATACATCTGGTCAGATTGGGGAACGCACATTGATGGAAGGCTAGGACTGAGGGGGCAGAGGAGTGGAGCATGGGAGGTGAGACAGTGATCCAGAAAGAGCCTCAACATGCCTGTGCAAGGGTATGAAACCCTGCCGAGGACTGCAGCCAAGGCCAGTGTGCTGTGAGTCCTGTGTATCCTCACCTGAAACTACCTGACCCAAATGTCACTTCTTTTGATCAAGTTTTTTTCCTCTGCAGATGGGGGACCCAAATTCCCCAGGATTACTAGACTTTGTGGGATCACAGGAGCAGATATGAATTTTAAACAAAATATAAATTTTTACACAGTAGTCATTATTAGCTATAAAAATGATGTTGTTTCGAACAGTATGATGTTTTGAGAGGTATGTGCATACTTCTGCAGTCCCCTGCATGTTGAAGGCTTTTCCCAGATTCCAAATGGGTGGCCTCTCCTCTGAATTCAGATTTCTCTCAAGTGTGCCCTCCTTAGAGGCAACCTACCTAACTAAAACTGTCTTATTCCAATTCCCACCTTATTTTTTATACTATGAACCAGTTTTATTTTTTCAGTATTTGTACCTACCTGAAATTTTTTGTGTAATCAATCCATAGCAAGAGCTGGACTTTGGGGCCCCAGGCTCGCAGCTATTCAAATTCTCCCCATGACTGTCCCTGCATACCTCCTTTGCGTGACGGATCCTCCCCAACTGATGGGCAACATTCTAAGTAGTCTGTATAGCTCCTCAGCTCTTACATAACAACATGTCAAGAGGTCACTTTAGTGCTCCAGTCAGTCCAAGATGATTTTCATATCAGATAATATACCCACACTACTGTAGAACTTAAAACTGTAGAACATTATTTAACACTAAAGCTTCTCCCCTCTGCCAGTGTGTGGCCACTGCATGTGGAAGCCCAGAAAGGGAATGACGGCCCTGGAGGTCCTTTCTAGAATACTCCATGTGACTCTGCCCCTCCCGCCTTCCCTATTCGTGCTCTGAGCTGGGCTGAATCTTGATAGATGTGTACTCACCGTAGGTCCCAGGCAGGTGGAACACTCTCCCTTCAATTTCCTTGGACCAACACTTACCACCTTTCCCTTTCCCACTGTTTTTCTTGGGCAAAGTGACTTGAACTTGACTCTCAGAAGGTTATTCTTTCTATTATTTCTCCATGTCTGTCTCTCTTCCCTTTTCTTTGACACAAACACATACACACACATGAACACATACACACACATGAACACATACACACACATGAACACATACACTCATGACATGGGCAACAGGCAACTTCAACCTGCCATCAGTCAGTGTGCAATTACTTCCCTCAGCAAGAACTTCACCTTTGGATTTCTCAAGCAAGAGTCATATTTCAGTGTAGTATGTCCCTTGAGCTCACAGAATGATCTCACTGAAGCCTTTCTCACTAGGCTTGGAATTCTTTCTACAATATCCAACTCCTTCAGCTTCTCCAGTATTCTCTTTCATATCTTCCATGGGCTGAAAACAAATGTCTTTGCCATAGTATTCACTGGAGAATGAGGGAGAGTTTGCCACTAAGGTGTGGTCCCGCCTTGGGCCTGCACCCGAAACTTAGCCATTGTCCCATGTCAATACACTTATTTCCTATATCTCTTTCCCTTCTACTGTGTAAACTTCAAGATGGCAAGGATTTTGCTGTTTTGTTTACTGCAATATTTCCAGGACCCATAGAGTGCCTGTGTATTGAAGGCATTCAGTAAATATTTATGGAAAGGATTTATTTCCAAAGTCAAGTGTTGTAGAAGCATTTATGAATACAGCTATAATCCTGTGCTTATCTCAATCTCTATAATAGCAAACATCATAGAATGGTGTATTGCATATACCCATATTCTGGAGACAGAAGCTTAGGGTATGATGAACCATTGGATTTTTCTATTTTCAATTTGATTGAGATCAGAGGATCACGAGTAACTGAATAAATTGAATGTTTTATGTGTTTACGTACAATGATAAGCATCTTATTTAAACATATACAGGTTTTCCTGCATTCCCATGAAAACTTTTGAAAGCTGAAATGGTGTAAAGCAAAGAAGCAATTGCCTTAGGACACATCTTATTAACATATGCACAAAATAAATAAAGATAAAGCACAGAGGCTCATATACAGTTCACAGCTGTGGCAGCTGGATGCTGAGATGCCAGTGTGGTTCCTGGGGAAGGAGCTTGGCGGGGCTGCTTTTTCCTTGCTCAGGGTACACTCTGCAAACCAACACTGAAAGCTATTTTTGCTTTTCACCTTTTTTTATAAAAGCAAAATCCTCTTCAGATTTTTTTTCAATTAGCAAAATCAGGTACTAATGTAGGTCTTTGTAAAAATGAAGTGGTATAAAGCAAAATTTTGAAAGCGGGAGATACCTGTAACACTGGAGAAAGAGCATATTTTGTTTTCACTTAGCAGAATACATTCAATTGAGATCACACCCCATTAAATTTACTAACTTATCTATAATTAGCTTCAAGTGGCTCAAATATTCCAAACTGATGAGGCATTAAATTTTTCAACCATATACATAATAGATTCCTTATACCTGATATGTTGAGTACAGTACATTGATCAATATGGTAAGAGTTTGCATTTTGTCTGAATAGAAGGAATATAAGTAATAAGACATAAGATATGGCAGAAAGCAACAGTAAATACTCAATATTTTGGATAATCATAATAATATTATTATCTTAAAGTACAACATAATTACTTTGAACATTGGAGTGAACCAGGTTTAGAAATCTGTCTCATGTGTATGACCATAGAGAGCCTTTATCTCAGGATTTGTTCTATTGTTCTGTAAATATCAGCTAAGAATTATGAAATTTCCAAAGTCTTTTGTTAACTAATATTTAGGTTAAGTAACCCATTCATAGAGAGCAAATAGTACTGCTTAGAAAATACAAACTATTATTTATATGCATCAATTTTATTTGCAAAACAACATTTTGAGGAAGCTGCTACTATTATTAAAAACTACTATAAAATCCTCATGTTAAAGATGAAGATTGAGTTCCAGGTGGGTTGAGAACAAGTCCTAGTCCACACAAGTGCTGTGTGGGTGTTCATGCCCTTGGCTGTGGTGGTGTTCTGACTCATGCCCTGGACAGAACAGTCCTCTGGAGATTTGCAAGAGGAGAGGCAAACCTAGTCACTTAATAAATACTTGTTGGCTGATAAATTACCAGGGTCTGGGCACACAGTCTGGAGGGATAATATTAGTATTTTTAAAGGAGATATTTTAAAATACATTGGTGCAGATTCATGACATATGTGTAAGTTATATAGAAGATAGATCATATTAAAGGTAGCTGGTATTTCTTTCAACAAATAGTAACTGAAAGACTACTTTTCAGGAAACACAATGTTTGGATTGGTGAAGCATAAAAAAGGAGGCAAAAACATGGTTCTTCTCTGGAATAGCCTCCCAAACATGTTGTATCTCATTCAATGTTAGCTTTTTCAAAGAGGTTGTCTTGGGAAGCCATGTTCCTGTTTCAGCAGTACTGTCATTTCTGTGTTGATCTCAAGTCACTCTGCAGTCACCTAAAGAATTTGCCTTGAATAGACACAGTCATAGCAGGCCATTGTCCTTAAAGGTGGGTCTGACTGGTACAGCATTTGGAATCAAGCTTGATGGGGGAAAAGAACTAGTGGTGAAATAGTACTATCAATTTTATTTTTAAAAAAGACAAAACCCAGAGTATTTAGTATAAAACAAAGTGTCTGAAGGTCAATCATTGAAAATGAGGAATTTTACTTGTATGAGAATACCATGGTTGATACACATGACACAACAAATACATGTGGATATATGATATATCTTTCCATGATGGATATATGATATATTTAATTCACAATGTCATGAAATGAGATACTGGGATAAGAAGGTAGCATCCTGAAGAAAGTATTAATTAAGTAGATTTACCCTGCAATGTTGACTGTAACAGCTAAGCAGTGCCTGATTAATGTAGACCAGAAACTTAAGTATCTAGAGAGGTACTTAAACTGAGGATTTCAGTGATATTGAAAGTAGCTAACTTTTAAGGCACAGTTCCTATGTGCCAGGCACTATGGTAAGCACTCACCATACTAACTCATTTAATTAGCAGATGAAAAATTATTTATTGAAAGGGAATCTCCATTCTGGAATGAAAAAATAAACATGTATTGTGAAATTACCCAGGTTCTAAATCGACTTAACAAACTAGGAATACTACATGGTGAAGTACTGATATTAAAGCTCTCTCCTCCTATTAATGAATTAGTGAGAAATCTACAATAATGAGATTTAGTCACATTCTGGCCAGTCCAGACTCCTGTTTTCCTGGTGTCATTCCATGTGTCCAAGGAGCTCCTTTTTCATAAAGTTGCTATGCAACGTGAAATTTGCTGTTCTCTGGAAATTACTTCTGCCTGCTTGCTCAGTCCTGCCAGAAACTTCTTTGTTAATGTGTTCTCTTTATAGGCTCTTTCTTGGGGGGAAGAATTATCTACTTATTGAGGGCTAGTTGAAAAGGAATCCTCCAAATTACAAGATTACAACACTTCCAGGGCAACATTCCTCATCAGCTTTCCAGCAGGAATATGCTAGAAGCATCATCATCTAATTAGTTCACCTGTGAAATGTTTATGATGTACATATGCACACACGCATATACTAAGGGATAGAGAAGAATTGTTATCTAAGGTGTATAATTATTTCTAAGGACAAAGTTGTCTTCTTGCCTAAGGACTCATACTCATTCTGAGAGCCTTCATTCCAAATGTTTTCTAAGAGTGGACAACACTGGAAGAGATGAGAACCAAACTCCCAGAGGTGGAGGAATGGGAAGGACTCACAGTGCCTGTACGGACCTTTCCTGTCTTCTCTGTCCGGTTACACCGGCCAGCTCCGCCTGGACTAGGTGCCACAGTGATGGTGAGCCCAGTTCTTTGCTGAGGGCAGTCGACTGCCACAGGAATAACAACAGAGCTGCACGCTGCCAACACTTTCAGGCTCTGCCCTCAAAATATTTTTCAGTATAGGGTTTTATGGAGATTTTCTCCTCCCTGTTATAACAGGAGTGGTCTCTGAATTATCTTTGTGTTTTTGTTTTTCCTAAAAAACTTTGCATTGTTATTTTGAGCAAAGTAGCAATTCCCCTGATCTACTTGCTTGCATTTACACTCAAAAGTGATTAAAAAAATTTTTCCTGGTTATTGGGATTTCTTTCAACAATTGGGAGAAGGGATAGAATCAGAAAGGGGCAATAAAGGAACAACTTAATTATGCTTAGGTGACAATTGTCAGCAAGTGATATTTTGGGCAAGCTAAGTTAACTTTTGTAAACTGTTGGCAAAGTTATTTTAAAAGATATTTTACTCCCTTCAACTCTGAATAATGGTCTTTGTTCAAAAGGACATTGTACTAACCATAAATAATCCTGTGTGAGTGTATGTGTGTGTTTTGTGTTGTAAATAATCACCACTAAAGATATCCTGAGGTTCTGACCTAAGATATACCAAAGAACACCCTGGGAAAAGAAAAATGATGTTCAGTTTGACCTCATGAAGAGGCAAAGAGGTCTGTAACTTGTAAAGACATGTTTAGATATCAGAGAGGAAATAGTAGCAGATATTCAAAACTGCTTGCATCTGTTTTTTGTTAAAACACTGTTAGTCTTTATACCATTAGGCTTATTATTACTATGTTTTATTGTGTCGTAATACAGCAAAAAAGCAGGAAAATATTTAATTGAGTAAATTATTAAGTGTTTTATTAGCATCCGTTCACCACCAAAAGGAAAGCTAACAAAAATAATTAGATGTTTGTTTCTTTTTTTTATTATTTATTGATTTTAGAGAGAACAAAGAAGGGAGAGTGAGAGAGAGAGACATCCATTTGTTGTTCCACTTACTTATGCATTCATTGGTTGATTCTTGGTTCATTGGTACATGCCCTGACCAGGGATTGAACCTGCAACCTTGGTGTATCAGGATAACACTCTAACCAACTGTGCTACTCAGCCAGGGCAGGTGCTCGTTTCTTAAAATGTTAAATAAATTGATTTATTCATAGTTCTTTTAGATCATTTTATCTGTCTTTTGTGGGGGTGGTACAGCTATCATGTTCCATTGTTATTTCAAATTTGGCAAAAAATATTCAGTCAGACAGAAGGAGTATCAGACAACACATATAATTCTCCGCTCAGGAAACTCCGCTCTTATTATTATGTGACTGAGAGAAGACTTTAGAAGTTCCAAACTTTTCACTTTATTTGGCTACAATAAACCAAATATACATTGTGACCTTACCTGTGATTTAAAAGCCACTTTGTTATTATGGTGAGGTACTTCACTTGAATTGATATCTATTCGTTGATCCACTCTTCAAATTACTACTGTTTTGTGTGTGCAGTTTACACTTGCCGGTACCCACACTGGTAGGCCTTGAACTAGGCCATTGGACGTACAAAGATAACTAGGACAGGCGCTCTGTCCTCTGCCAACTCCACCTTTGCCATTTATTAACAGCACTGTCATGGGCAAATTCTTTAAATTATCTGAGTCTTTTCCTTATATGTCGAGCTCTTGGCATTGGTGCTGGACAGAACATGAAGAAATCTGCCTGCGTGAATCACGTTCACGGGCACCTGCTTGTGTGGTATGTGCTGAACAGGTAGGTAAAGAACTCTAGAGAAGGAAATCATAGTCCTGTCTGACTTTTTAAATTTGATTTCCTTTGAAAGTGTTCAACTTAATTGATTTAATTGTGTGCATATTTTGGATCAGTTTATTTCAGTGTTAAAGTTGGCTCCTTCAGAAGCTTGACAAGCCTAGTTTCTGATTAATTCATTTGTTACAGTCCGGGCCTTACTTCATGGGTAACTGTTTATCTTAAACAGACTCAGGTATATTAGCAGATTTGTACACAATAACCTTTTGAGATGAAAACTTAATCTAACTTTCAAATAGTGCTAATTATTAAGTTTAAGAAGAATAAGTAGGTAACAAATACAGTGCTTGCTCTGTGCCAGGCAACAACACCCCTATGAGACAGGGATTAGTGTTCATATTTTACAGGTGGGAAACTGAGAAACACAAAGAGATTAATGAATAATTCTTGAAACTCACACTTTTCACAATAGATTAAATTAGTGAAAAGTTCTAATATAAATAATTCAGTTATCTGCATAGGCATTTTTCTCATTTGACTGCATTTTATTACAAAATTAATTTTTAAAGATTTTATTTATTTATTTTTAGAGAAAGGGAGGGAAAAAGAGAGGGAGAAACATCAATGTGTTGTTGCCGCTCACGTGCCCCCTGCTGGGGACCTGGCCTGCAACCCAGGCATGTGCCCTGACTGGGAATCGAACCAGTATCCCTTTGGTTCACAGGCCGGCACTCAAACCACTGAGTCACACCAGCCAGGGCCATTACAAAATTATTATACAGTGAAAATAAGTATAGAGATTATGCATGTTGTTCAGTTGACTTATTGCAGTGTAAGTGGGCAATTATTGTACTTTAAACCACTTTTTACTGTATTTTTTCAGCATTAAGTGGGAATGAGTACACTGAGGATATTGATACAAAATATGCCTTTCACTCTCATGTTCACAGAATAAGCATTGTTGAGTGTCTGAAGTGGGCACTAAAGGCACAAGTAATGGCGAAAATGTTCCTTTTAATCTTACAGCTCACCATTTAGCCCTCTCCCTTTTCCTTCCTCCTTGTTATACTTACTCTCTCCATTCAAAAAATATTAATTTTGCCTAAATATATTCTCTGCATTTCAATTTGCCAGTTCCGTGTACTCTTGACGAATATTTGGGGAAAGCCACCAGCAGCCTTTTCAGGCAGCCTGCAGAGTTGTCCAGCCGTGAGCAGTGAGTGGTGCATGGTGTTGTGCTTTGGCTTCAGCAGGTGGCACCGGAGGAGCTGGCCTGGAGTACCTGTCCAGAGCCCCAGACCCTGCAAAAGGAAGACCTGGAGTCTGTGGGCATGTGTGTGTTGAGAATTGCATGTGCATATTCTGGAGTGGTATCAGGTCATCAAGATAGCCTTTTCTTCTTGTTTCCCTGTTAATTGGCCAGCCATGGCCAGTGATACAGGATTCCTTTGCAATTGAGTGTAAAGGAATGTGACCCTCAAATATCAACCTCTCCACCATTGTATCATATTCCTTTAGATTTAATGGCTTCTGCAAAATGAAAACTGTTTTTTTGAAATGCAAGAACACCTAGCAAAGCAGTACTCTAGTTGTCAGTGGGAGTGCTTTAACTCCCCAGGTAGTGAATCTGTAGAGCTCTGCCCAGGTTGCCCCCAACCTAAAAACATACCTCTTCAGGTCCTAGGCATTGATTCTCCCTACTGCCTAGCATTTTAGGGGCTGAGGGCTCATAGCAATGACTAGCTATCTCTGAGAACTGTCCTAAGCTAAAAGGATATGATGCAAGGTTCACCCCCTCCTAGTTGGTGGGTGTGGTCCCTATTTCAATGAGTGAGCACTAGGGGGTGGGGTGTACAAAAATCTTGCCCCCTTGATTTATTCAGGGACTACTCTGCTGTGCTGTCTGAGCTGTGAAGCTTCCTGTGGGTGGTTTGAAGTCCCTGCCGTAACTGCATTGCACCTGGACTTCTCCCTAAATCCAGGCCTGCTGGCCTCACCCCCTCCCATCACTGTTGCTGAATGCACTCCATAATAATGCCTCCTCTTAGAGTCAGTGTCCATGGAGAGAAGGTCATCTAATAGCCTCTGACATGTTTGTGTCCACCCTCTGAGAGCAAGGATAGCAATCACGAGAGATACCACAGAGTAGGGTGGGACCCCAGAGTAGGGCTGGTGCAGGGACACATGCTGGGAAATGCAGCAGCTCCTACAGGCTGTGTTCTGCATGGGGACTTGGCCAAGAGGGCATGTGAAGGCAGAATTCTGGCCCCTGTTTTGCTGACCAAAATGCTAAAACTCCGGTACAGTATCGCATGCTTCTAGAGGAAGGAGTCCCCTGGGTGGGCTAGCAAAGGCCCTACCAAAAAAAGAAAGAGCACATCCAGTGCATATTTTAGAGCAATACACAATTTTCTTGAAGGTGAGCCCTATTTTACTCAAAATGACCCTGAAAATACCTCTTCCTAACTTCCTCAGTGTTCCTGAGAAAAACCATTAGACCACAGAATGCTATGCAGTTGTCAGTCTGTAAGATTCCTACCTCCCCCTTCTGGGCCTTGCCAAGCAGAGCTAAATGGCTGAAATCATCCATCACTGCTTCATCACATATTGAGAGTTAGAAAGCAGTCAGGTTGTTAAGAGCACAGAGAAAGCAGAGGAAGCAGCTAATGGTAAGGCCAGATCCTTGACAAGCTGAATAATGGGCAATAAAACTGCAGAACCAGGGGCTTCCCAAGCATGTGATGCATTATTACCCTTTACTCTTTCTTTGTTCCACAATTACTTCCAAAGGGACTGTGCAATAGGTGGGGATTAATTACCTATTTACCGCCAGGCTCATTCAACAACCATGTTATTAGAAAGGCATGATCATGGATACTGGCTATGTTGGCTACTTTTTTTTTTTTTTAACAAAAATAAGTGTTTAGCAAACACTTGTCCATCTGAGTGAGCTGAAAACTGTGACAAGGTGCTGACTAGGCTGCATTTGTCTTTGACTAGCAATAACCGGTTTCACCATTCAAGCATATGTTGCTCATCAAATATTCAGCAGCTAGAGCTTTTACAAAGGCAGCAGGGGTAGGGAGACCTAGCTGATGAAAGCTGGGCTAGGCTTGACCTTATGGAGCAGAAGCTAGTTGGAAGGAGGGAGAGGGTCAGGGAATGGTTACATGGAAAAGTTAAAAATATTTGTACTCCATAGTCTTCCTGATCTTTTGACTTTTATGTGATACCCTAAAGGAATCTGAAAGAATGATTCCCCGACATGTATTGAGGGGACAACCTATCAGAACTGCATGGAGTAGTGGGATTACATGAAGTGTTGATTGATTGGTTGATTCATTCATTCATTCATCCATGTGACAGCTATTATGAGGCATTTACTCTTTATAAACAATATGTTAAGAATTGATACTGCAACGGTAATCAAAAATAAGCATAGCCCTATAATCTAGAAATTTACTACTTGGTTGGTGACACTAAAGTATAACTTTAGCCTTTTAGAATATATTCTAAAGTCAAGTTTACATACGATTGATCATCTTTTATTCCCATAGTCTGTATTTGTGAATTAGCCTACCCACTAAAATTTATCTGTATCCCCCAAATAATGCTTGCATCACATCCATGATTATCCACAGACATGAGCAGAGTGGCACAACATTGGAATTGTCCATCATGCGTGTTCCCAGTTGATGAAGGACAAGGCAATGCTCTGTGTTTTTATTTCAGCAATCAGACTGTCAGCAAGTGCACTTTTGGAAGTCTATTTACTGTCACATTTTCCACATTTTTTACTAGTGATTTTGTTCTTTAAAATGTACCCCCCATCGGACTTCCGCCAAGATGGCAGCGTAGGTGGTCGCACTCGCTGCCCACACATCCAGAGTGTCTAAACAACAAACGCAGTAGCGAAAAATTAAACAACCAGAATGGACAGAATCGAACTGAAGGGAAGTCCGACACCCAGGAGGTAGGAGAAGACGAACATCCAGGCCGGTAAGCGGGGCAGTACCCGGCGGAGGAGCGGAGTGAGAGGCAGCTCTCATGGAGGGACTCACACCGCCAGTGCCTGAACAGGGTGTGGCCCCGAACAATGGGTGAATCCCGCAAGCCAGCGACGCTGCCAGAGAGAGGCTAGGGCTGAGCCAGCAGAACCGAGTCTGGCAGAAAAGGCGGTGGGGAACTGGGGAGCAGAGGAGTGACGGGAGCCCGCAGTGATCGGAGGCCGCCATTGCTTCCTCCCAGGCCCCACCCCCAGAGGCAACGTCATCCAAAAAGCGACCCAGGTTGCAGGCACCTGCCAGCCAACAAGTGCACCAAGATAAAAAGAATGAAAATGGCCAAAATGAAAGATCAGAACAAATTACAACTAACGGATGACGATATAGTCAACCTATCAGATGCACAATTTAAAATGCTTGTAATCAAATTGTTAACAAAACTGGAAGATAGGTGGACGCAAATAGTTGAACAGATGAAGAATACGATAAGGATAATGGAGGAAGATTTACAGGGAACAAACAGGAAAAAAAAAGGAGGTTGGATCTCAAACCAATGGGGTGGACCAGAAGGAAGAAACAAGAATTCAAAGAAATGAGGAGGGTCTCAGGAACCTCAGAGACATTTGTAAACGACCCAATATCCAGATCATAGGGCTGCCAGAAGGACAAGAGGAACACCAAGAAATTGAACGTATTTTTGAACAGATAATGAAGGAAAACTTCCCAGATCTGGCAAAGGAAATAGGCTTCCTGGAAATCCAAGAAGCTCAGAGAACCCCAAAGAAGCGG
>PVJI01017463.1:0-35674 GCA_004026765.1 Micronycteris hirsuta
CTATACATAGAAAGTAGAGGCCTGACAAAGAGATGATACTTAAGCAGAATATATTAGTTTGGAGTAAACTCAGAATAGTTACGAAATGTGACAGTGGCTGGATCTGTGTCATTAGAAAGTCTGCATATTGAAACGAACAAAAAGGAGATGCTTGAAAATCTTTCCTTTGTTCCAAAGCAAAGCAAAAATTTGAAAAACCTTAGTGAAAGCTGAAATGATGATTAACTTGTATAAGAGTGTATAGAAAGCATGTGATTCTGCCCTGGCTGGTATAGCTCAGTGGATTGAGCGCGGGCTGGGAATCAAAAGGTCCCGGTTCGATTCCCGGTCAGGGCACATGCCTGGGTTGCGGGCCAGGTCCCCTGTGAGGGCCATGTGAGAGACAACCACACATTGCTGTTTCTCTCCCTCTCTTTCTCCCTCCCTTCTCCTCTCTCTAAAAGTAAAATCTAAAAATGTGATTCTGAAGGAAATATCAAGAAAAAGTCAGGACACTGCACAAACCATTTCATGAAGAGACAGTATGGCTGCTAAGGTGGCTACTGACCTAACTGTTACCCAGACTGATTAGCAGAGTCAAATGCATTTTTCTTTGTATAACGTGAAATTAACAAAAGAGCCCCACCAACCAACAAGACAAACTTGGGAAATCCTCCCAAGCTAGGCATTCAGAGAGCAGAAGGGACACAAACTACAGAAGTCTCCAACTCCAAGGAGACAACCTACCCAAGAAACAGTAGCAAGCAGCAAGCATTACAGTGATCAAGGACTAACTCTTCACCTTTGTTACAGTGCTAGAAACACTCTTGTTCCGCAAACCCCAGGACACAAGTGTCAGGAATAAGAACCTTGCATGTATACTAATGTCATTACGCAAAAACATCAGCCTTCATTTTGGAAGCAAAATATGGTTTAACAACTTTAATGACTGGAGTCCTATTATATAATTGTTAAAGGTCTAAAGGAATCACTTAAATTTGACTGTATTTTATAGAACTAGTTCTGTCCTAGATCCACAAAAGTTTCAAGAAATGCCACTTGCTAATATCAAGGGTCTCGTGAACATTGTTTTTCTTTTTCTTTTTATTATTGATTTGAGAGAGAAGGGAGGGAGGGATAATGGGAGAGAGGGGAGAGGGAGAGAGGGAGAGAAATAAAGAGAAACATCAATTTGTTGTTCTACTTATTTATGTATTTAATGGTTGCTTCTTGTTTGTGCCCTGACCAGAGCTGGAACTGGCAACCTACTGAACTACCCAGCCAGGGCCTGAACGTTGTTTTTCTCTCTTCATCTAACTAAATATTATACAGACTACATCCACACAGGATAAGCCATTTAAAAAGCAATCTCATTCACAATGATATAATTTTAAAGATATTTTTCTAAGCCAATATAAAAAACACTTTTATATACTAAATGCCTCGAATATAAATATTCCAGTATTGAGCCCTGGATGGTGTGGCTCAGTGGATTGAGTGCCGACCTATGAACTAAAGGGTCACCAGTTCAATGCCCAGTCAGGGCACATGCCTGGGTTGTGGGCCAGGTCGCCAGGTTGAGCAAAAGGCAGCCACACATTGATGTTTCTCTCCTTCTCTGTCTCTCTCCCTTCCCCTCTCTCTAAAAATAAATAAATAAAATATTTAAAAAATAAATAAGTATTCAGTATCGAGTTTCCCCTTCTCCTAAAACCATTTGTCCCACTATGAAATACTTTTTCTGCAAGTAACATAATTTATAACAGAAAACCAATTTCAATTTTTCAACAATACTGTTATTTTATTTACAATAAAGACCATAGTGTTGTTATTCAAATATTTCTAAATGTGTTATAAGTTACTTCAACTTTGAAGTATAAGACTCTTCATTATTAATTAACATAAAATTAGTCATCTTTACTTCTGTAGCATCACAATACTGATTTTAAAAAGTGGAGAGGGCCCAGGCTGGTGTGGCTCAGTAGACTGAGCACCGGCTTGCGAACCACAGGGTCGCTGGTTTGATTCCCAGTCACAGCACAGGCCTGGGTTGTGTGCCAGGTCCCCAGTAGGGGAAACACAAGAGGCAACTACACACTGATGTTTCTCTCCCTCTCCTTCTCCCTCCTTTCCCCTGGGTCTAAAAATAAAATAAATAATATCTTTTAAAAATAAGAGAATAAAAATAAAAAGTAGAGAGGCATTCATTTCAGGAAAATGTATAACTTGGGTCTCAACTGTAGTACTGAAAGGTGTGTCTCAAGTACGTGTTACTAATAATAGTTACACACTTTTTTCAGTGACTCACTTTCCTCAATAAATCATAGTAGATTCAAGTTTATCCCTATAATATCATTTTCAGTCACTTGTATTCTGATATGCTTTCTTGAGCAGAAGAAAACAAGATGGAATTACAGAGATCATGGCAAGGAATTGCACATTAGTGTATGTCACATACATAATATCTTTACTGGATGAGAAAAAAATATTGAGAATCATTGACTTAGATTACAAAGTCTTTGTTTTACTGCTGGATGAGGCAACAGACTATCTGGTTCCACTCCTAACTCCTCACTCACTCAGTTCAGTGCCTGCTTCATGACACCCAACAACTATAGGCTGGTCTGTGCATTTAAACTGAGTGTTTTTAAGAATTAAAACCCTATAGTTATAGAACAGATATTTTGAAGTACGGACATTTATTGAATATTGCTCCTTAAAAATTAATCATACATAAGCAGGAAGCAGAAAACATTCAACTAAGAGTTTTATGTATTATTACATTTGAAAATACAGTTTAAGTTTTAAATAGATTAATTAAATGTGGTTTAAGGTAGAGAAGAACACTAGAGATTTAAGAAAGTAATATTTAGTTTTTCTGTACCACTTCTAGGCAAATAGTTGTAGTTCAAATTAAAGGAATTTTGGGAAACAATCCAACAATAGATGATAATCTAAGATGAAAGAAAAATAATTCAGGAATTCAGAGAAACAAGACATATTTTGAGGTTAAAAAGCACTTAAATTTGTAACTATCCCTACTGAGAGATAGTAATAAAAAAACTGTACAAGAACAGCTAATCATAGGTATTTCTAACTATTTGTTATGTCTAAAATGCAAATGTCATTCGATTTAAGTAAACCTAATGTAATTGTTTTCATTTCCTAGGTCTAAAATTTAGGGACTTTTAGGATGTTAGAATAAACACAGTAATACTAGGACATATAAAATTAAAGCAGAAATTGAGGACATTCTAAATTCAGGCATTTTACCTACATTGTCTCATTTCTTCTTCATAACTACTTGTGAGGCTATTTAATCATCCCCATCTTACAGATGAGGAAACTGGTTTAAAGAGATTAAGTAACTTGCCCAACACTCCACAGAAGAATTTCCATATCTCTAACTGAAACCCAGATTATCTAGCTCAAAAAAAGGAAAGAATATATCACTACACGCTGTGACCTAGCAAGAAATACCTCCATTAAAATTGCTAGTCTTTTAATTAAAACCTTCTAAAGGAGGAGGCAATGTCAAGCTTATAGTAAGTGGTAATGATGTAAAGTCTAAAAATTGATCATACTTTCATAAGTATATATAATGATTCAGAAATAATTCCAAATTATGCATGACATTAAATTTTAAAAAGCTGAGTTGAGTACATAATATCCCAAAAGTGAAGAAATCTGAAAATTTTTGTAGAAAGGCACTAAATGAACTTCATCCTACCTATATATTTTGAATTCTAAAGAAAAACTTGAGAGGCCCCATGTTGTGTCAGGCATAAAGAAGTTCCACATGGGTAACTAGGATTATATTTATATTTATGAAAAAAGACAAAGGAGATCATTGCTTGGATCTGATTCTTTTGTCCTGGCTTTAATATGCCCTCTACTTATTCTTTTCAATTTTTCTTCCAGATTTTGGAGATATCTTCTAATTTAAGGAAACTGAGTCTCAAGTTCAGGAACTCCTGCAAGTTTAGATGCAAGTGCAGATACACTGCAATGAAAACCATAAAGTTGCAATGACTGATAGAATATTAAAGAAAAAAACAAAAGTTTCAGTTATTTTCCAAAGCATTAACTCTCATGAAATTATTGGTGAGTTTTCTTCTATAGGGTTCTTTAAATGAATTTATTTTAAAGCATTTAACTTTCATAATAAAAATTAAAGAGAAAGGTGAACAGGAAAGACAGAGGAAGGCAGGGAGAAAAATACCTAGAGCTTTGATTAAAAAAATGTCTAGCCCGGCCGGTGTAGCTCAGTGGATTGAGTGCGGGCTGGGAACCAAAAGGACCCGGTTCGATTCCCAGTCAGGGCACATGCCTGGGTTGCAGGCCAGGTCCCCAGTGGGGGCCATGTGAGAGGCAACCATACATTGCTCTTTCTCCCTCCCTTCTCCTCTCTCTAAAAATAAATAAATAAAATCTTTAAAAAAAAAAAAATCTTAATCTTTCCTTAAAAAAAAAATCTAAACATCTTATTCTTTCCAAAGTTCCAAAACTGACTCGCTTCATCACATTTCTCTCAGTGATATAGTAAATTAACCATATATAAACATGACAAGGACAAATGAGATATGAAAAATAATGAGTTAATCCAAAGATCTATAAATTCTGAGACATAGCTCTTAATTGCAATGTTTAAGAAATTAGCTATAAAAATTAGGTAAGTATGAAAAACAGATTTAGGGTTAACTAAAACTGGAAAACAGGATTCAAATACTAAAGAATGCAGAAATTTCCTGAGTATGAAAAAATTACAAATACAATAAACACGTATGTGAACTTAGAGCCATTTCTTATTTTATTATAAACTGAAGAGAACTTATGTATTAAAATATTAATTAAAATATCCTTTAGCTACACCATGAAATAACACCATGTGAACAAAGTTTTGAGCTCTATCAAAATACAAATCTCTCTAAATTACTTCCTTTTCCATGAAATAGTTCTTTTAAAAGTTCACATATATAAGCTTTCGTTTTCCATTACAAAACCATTCTTATTCCAAAATAACACATTTAGATTGATCCAATATATTAAGTATATTACCATTACATTGTACAATTCATAGTCCTTTGAACCTGTCTTCAAAAAAACATGCTTATTTAAAAATCAAGTACAAAACTAGAATCTATTAATGCAGGAGTTCAATTTTAAAACAAAACTTCTATTTGTATAACAAGTTCATTAAAATTTTTTTTTCTGATTATCAAAATGCAATTTAATCATCTGGGTCTTGACTTACAAAGATGATGACTTCTTACAAGATTGTTCTATAATAGTCTCATGGAATTAAGTTACAATAGCTTTTGTAAACAATACTTACATCTACAAATGGAAATAACCATCTTACAATATTTTGGTACAATATGTATTTATGCTGGTTTTCCAACTTGATCATTTCAGTTTCTCTGATCCTTAAAATTTAACAACTGTCAACTTCCGGCCAAGATGGAGGCATAGGTAGATGCGCTATGCCTCCTCGCACAACCAAAAGAGGAAAAACAAGAATTTAAAAAATCAAAAACAGCCAGATCTGACAGAAAACTGAATTGAGTGGAAGTCCGACAACCAAGGAGTTAAAGAAGACACATTCACCCAGAGCAGTAAGCAGGGCAGAGCCGAGTGGAGAGCGATCAGCGAGACGCAGTTTGTGGAGCAGTACAGGAGGCGCTCCAGCTGCCTGGAGCGGCCCATGGCGGGCGCACTCGGTGAAACCGGGGCTGAGACTGGTGATCCAGGAGGTCCCCCATTCCCGCGCAGATAAACCAGGAGGAAAAGCTGGGGAGCGGAACAGACCACGTGGCCCACCAACGCAGGGAAATAAAGCCTCAAACCACGGATTGAAAACACCTGTGGGGGTTGAGACGGCAGCAGGAGAAACTCCCGGCCTCACAGGAGAGTTCATTGGGGAGACCCACAGGGACTTGGAACTGTGCAGGCCTGCCCACTCACCCTGGAGCCAGCAAAGAAGGGCCCAACTTGCTTGTGGGTAGCTGGGGAAGGGCAGAGAACAGAGTAAGCGCCATTATTCTCAGGCCCCGCCCCCACAGACAGCGTCACAACACAACAACGTGGGTTTCCCTGCCCTGGCGAACACCCAAGGCTCCTCCCCTTAAAGTAACAGGAGCACTGAAGAAAAAAAAATGGCCCAAATGAAAGAACACATCAAAACTCCAGAAAAAATACAACTAAGCGACGAAGAGATAGCCAACCTATCAGATGCACAGTTCAAAACACTGATAATCAGGATGCTCACAGGATTGGAAGAAAGATGGTCATGATTAATTGAACAAATGACGGATAATACAAAGGAAATGAGGGAAAATCTGTAGGGAACCAATAGGGATGAGAAGGAAACTGGGACTCAAATCAACAGAGTGGGCCAGCAGAAAGAGAAAGCATCCAACCAGAAGAGAATGAAGAAACAAGAATTCAAAAAACTGAGGAGAGACTTAGGAACCTCCAGGACATCTTAAAACGTCCGAACATCCGAGTCATAGGGGTGCCAAAGGGAGAAGAGGAAGACCAAGAGACTGAAAACTTATTTAAACAAATAATGAAGGAGAACTTCGCCAAGCTGGTGAAGGAAATAGACTTTCGGGAAGTCCAGGAAGCTCAGAGAGTCCCAAAGAAGTTGGACCCAAAGAGGAACACACCAAGACACATCATAATTACATTACCCAAGATCAAAAATAAGGAGAGAATCTTAGAAGCAGCAAGAGAAAAGGAGACGGTTACCTACAAAGGAATTCCTGTAAGACTGTCAGCTGATTTCTCAAGAGACCTTGCAGGCAAGAAGGGGCTGGAGAGAAGTATTCCAAGTCATGAAACGCAAGGACCTACAGCCAAGAATACTCTATCCAGCAAAGCTATCATTTAGAATGGAAGGGCAGATAAAGTGCTTCTCAGATAAGGTCAAGTTCAAGGAGTTCATCATCACCCAGCCTTTATTATATGAAATGTTAAAGGGATTTATATAAGGCATGGAGGGATATGAACAGGGGAGTGGTAGGGGGAGAGAGGGGGAAAAGGTGCAGAGAATAAGTAGCATAGATGGTAGGTAGGAAACAGACAGGGGGAGGTTAAGAATAGTATAGGAAATGTAGAAGACAAAGAACTTAAGTGTATGACCCATGGACAAGAACTAAAGGGCAGGGAATGGGGGCGGTGGGGGTGGACGGGAAGAAAGGGGGGGAATGGGACAACTGTAATAGCATAATCAATAAAATATATTAAAAAAATTAACAACTGTCTTAAAAAATGTTATTGCTGTGTAGGTAGTTGGGTAGTTACTGAATAATTCACGTTTTGTGCATCGTTTGAAATTTTTCGTAGTGAAATACAGGTGGAAAGGAAATTTGAAACTGTCACGGACCAGAGTTATAGTTACCTAATGGTTGAAGATATCTCAAAATGATTTTTCTATCATAAGCCTGGACTATTACTTCCAAAAGATGTCTACTGACATCAACCTTTGAAGTAGTGCTGAAGCTACACTAACAGGACCCTAAATAATATTACATGTAAATGTTTAATGCTGCTAACCATCAGTGCGGAAGGGAAACAGATCTTCACCAAAAGTCCTTCATGGAAGAAAACTGAAAATATTTCCACTATGCGCACATACTCTTAATACATTCCCAACACCTTTGGAAACATAGTTCCCTTGGTTCAAGAATATTAGCAAAAAAAAAAAAAAGTGTTCCTCGGTTACAAAATATACAGTCAGCCTTCCTTTGCATTGACTGACAAACTTGTGGCTGTTCACAAATGCCTTTGTTAATACCAAACAGGTATACCAGGACTACAGCACTGCACTAGTAAAATAATTCTATTTTTGCAATAGGTTTTTTTTTCTTAATCCTGTTCCCATTCCATAGGATGAAAAGCATTTTCTAGTCTTTAACCACGAAAATGGTTTTGGTCTATTATTAAGTTTTATGCTATACTTTTATATATAGTGGCTCCATTTGAAAATTTTTTTATTTTCATAAACTACCCAGAGAAAAAGAGAAAAATGGTATACTATTCCCGTAGAGTAGCTGATGTCAAAGTGACGGTCAGATCACTGATTATATGCACTCCTTACCAATTAAAGAGATTGAAGCTTCTTTTTAACCATAAGGCAAAGGAAAACCAAAGGCTACATTCCCTAATAATGTTTTAGATTTGGGATTGCATAGCACTAAAGGACATCACAAATATACAAAGTAAAAAGCGACAACAGTTAAGCCCTTAATTCGTGCGTAACGTACCCCTACCAATACCAAGCCAAATGGCGTTGTTGGAGAAAGCTGACACTAAAGGGAGATTCCAATGGCAGAAGGCTGACCCAAAGGTGCCACCCAACACCTCCTCAATCCTAAATGGCAAAGAGAGAACAGAGCAGAAATTGCCCCGGCTGCACTAGCTTCACACTTAATAGTTTGTCTCTTGACTGTCTCTTCGGAGTCACCTCTGGCTCAGACAGGACCAGGGACCACACGGACCAAGACTGGAAGGCGAGGGATAAAAGCGGGAGGTGAGGAAACTGACCTACGGGAGACCTGGAGCCGGACTGAGAGGGTCAAGGGAGACTGAAGGGCCCGGGGGCAGGGAGAGATTGGGGAACACCTAGGGGTTCGGGGTGGCCACCAGAGCTGGAGGGCAGCTCCAGGAGAGAAGCACGCAGAGAGAAGGGGTTGCGGGAGTAATGGGCGGTGCCTACAGTCCCTCCTCTATCCCTCCACACCCCGCAGCCCCCAGACCCAGCGACGGGGCGGGGCCGTGGCGCCGGCCTCAGCCCTTTCGCGCCGGCACCCGCCCCCTCAGCCTCCCGTCCCGGGTAGGTGGGAGGGGCGGGCCTCGCCGGGGCCGAAGGACAGCCCGACCCAAAACCCGAACCAAGAATGCTCTGCCGCGGGCGGAGTAAGGGCGGGAGACCCCGCAGCCTCGGGCCGGTGGGGGGGTGGCTGAGGGCGGAGGAAGAGCATTCGGCGAAGACGTCGCAGCCAGGGCTGAGTCCCAGGCACCCCTCTGCGGGCAGGGAGTGTAGTCTGGGTTCCCCGCTGCCCTTCCCTCCTCTTCCCCAGTCCCACGGCGTTGCCCCGGGCAACAGCGCCCGCCGCTGGCGGCGCAAAACTCACTTACCTAGAACCTGACAAGCAGGAGCCCCTCAGACACGGGAGCCAGTCACCACCTCGCGTCACGGGGGCCAACACAGCCAATGGGCGCCGCTGTCACGAGCTTCTACGGCCAATCCAGCTGCACTCCGGTCTCCGAGCACCCTCAAGGCCTCAGCCAATGGGCACGAACGGAAGGCGGTGCTGCCTGCCTGCCCCCAACCCCCTCCTCCACCACCTCCCAGGAGGCGGGGCGCGGCCGATTGGCCCGGGCCCGAGAGGGTGGGTCTGGGACTCTAGGCCCGGTGGGCGTGCGCGAATGCTGGGCAGCGGGCGCGGCCAGGGAAGGCGTGGGGCTCCGGCCGCCGCCTTCTGGGCCCGCTCCGGCCTGGGGTGGTGTCCTGAGGTCCGCCTGTTTGCGCTTCTCTCTTCGTCCCTGTAGCCTGCTCCTCTCCAGCCAGTGTCCAGGGCTGTGGGGTGGGAGTGAGGGCGGGATGGGCCGGAGGCGGACGGCGGCGTCACAGGAAACTTTGGGAAACTCGCCTGGCCGCGGCCGGGAAGTGGCCGGGCCCGGTGTGATAAGCTGGGGCCGCCTGGAAGGGACTACCCGGCGGATCGGATACCGGAAAGGAGTTCGGAGTGGGGGCGGAGGCGTGATTAAAATATTAAGTGTGCCCTCGGGGTGCTGGGTGATCCCGGGAGCTGAAATCTCCGGGAGTGAATGCTGCTTTGGGAACGCGCACCGCGACCCCTAAATATGTATTTTTCACCCTCAGAATGTGACTTTTTCCTGTACGTTTTACTTGCATCAGTTGTAATTTCAGAATGATTTTCAGCTACCTCAGTGCACTCTGAGTGGCTTAAAGGCAGGAGCTGTATCTTGCCCATCCCTGTAATTCCCGAGCCTAACACCAGAAAAGAAGGCTACACGCTCAATGCTGGAATTGTGATGGATGCTGTTTTAAAAGCGTCCTGTGAGTGGTCCTTATAATAAAAGTCCTTACCTCTTCAAGAGTCTAGAATGTGTGAAGAACCGAAAATGGCTTGCTCTTCCAGGGAAGCTGTTTCTGAAGCGTCCTTCGCCAAAAGAATTTAGTGGAAAATGAGTAATGTGAGCTAAACAAAGATAACTAGGTGATCTGAAACAGTATGAAAGATATTAGTCACTAATTCAAGGGTGTGTTCCTGTGGCCGACTTTTTAACATATCACTTACTTTGGTTGTACCACATTCTTTGCCTGGAGCAAATCTAACTTCAACCAACTCCATCTCCACCCTACATCCCTTTAAAACTGTGGGAGCCAAGCTACAGGGGTGAAAATATATATATATATTTTTTTCCAGACAGTTGTAAAAGCCCTACACATAGAAAAACATAAATATTAAATTGGACTTTTTCTTGTCTTCTGTTTCAAAGAACCCAGAACATGTTGTAAAGACAAATCAAATTTTAACTGATTCAGAAAGATCCGATCAGATCATTGGGGCGGAGTAGGGAGGGGCCTTAGGAAGAAGTTGCCCAAGGCAACAGCAAACAGCCTAGGATTGGATTGGCTAAGAAGCTGAACGCCTGCAGAACACAAGGAATTATGGGTTGGAACATTTAAAATAAAAGGAGGGCAGAGAGGGCCTCCTGGCATCTCTTCCTCCAGGGTGCCTGGGTGGTTGTGCTGTAGTCCTTGGTTTCCCAAAGAACGGTATTGGATGGATTGTGGGTGGGAGAAGAAACTGCGGGTGAAGCCTAGGATGGGGCTGTCCTGGCAGAGTGTGGCAGCGTTATTCTTCTTTGGGTGTTCTAGAGGGGACAAGCTCTGAGGCAGAAGCCTGCCATTCATGTAAAATTGTGTAGGTTTTGTATCTTACGTTGTTTTAGTTGTAAATTAATCCTATAGAAATAAGATCATTAAAAACTACCAGGGGGAAATGATAGAACTCAGATGTTAAAGAGTTTAGCCTTGATTGATAGGGTTAAGTGATTAAAGCTGTAAGTGACTAATGTATGTGGAAAGCTGTTGTTCCAAAATTGTGTAGCTTTTCAATAAAGACTCCTTTCCTTTATCACCAAACCTTTGCTTCCAGAATTTTGCCCAGAGGGCGGCAGCGAGCAGAAGGACCCCACTTGCTGTTTGTTCAGTACTGTAAAAGACTTAATTCTAAAAAAGCAAGAAAACCATAACCAGAGACATTGAAATTAAGTACAATCTAACAATAGCCAGGGGGAGTGGGGAGGGAACAATGGGGAGAAGGGTTTTCAGGAACCACTACAGAGGACACATGGACAGAACCAAGAGGGAGGATGGAGGCTGGGGGGGGTGGGGGGTTGGAGGGGGTGGGGGGAGGGGAAGGGAGAGGATGCAGACAACTGTAATTGAAAAAACAATAAAGTAATAAAAAAATTTTAAAAATAAGCCCTTGAAAAAAAAGACTTAATTCTCCCCATTGATGATGGAGGAAGAGATTTTTCTTCTCAGATCATTTACCTTAGAAAACTTGTCATTGTTGAGTACTTGCTCAGCCCTTTGAAGATAAATCTTCTTAATGACTTGATAGGTCTTCTGTCAGCTAGTGCTTCCTAGCTTTACTTCCCAGCAATGTCAGACTCAAGGACCTGGGAGCTATTTCTTTGAAATGCAAATGTTAAGAGAGCTAGCACACATGAATAAACAAAGAAAGGTGGTATATATATACAATGGAATATTATTCAGTCTTAAAAAAAGAAGGAAAGCTTGCCATTTGCAACAACATGAATGGACCTCGATGTCATTATGCTAAGTGATGTTAGTCAAACAAAAAAATACAAATATCATATGATCTCATTTATATGTGGAAATTTTTTTTTAAAGTTCATAGTTACAGAGAACAAACTGGTTTTCAGGAGTAGGGGTTGAAATAGGTGAAGGAAGTCAAAAGTTCTTGACATCCGGTTATAAATAAATTAGTCATGGGGATCTAATGTACAGCGTGGTGACTGTATTGCATATCTGAAAGTTGCTAATAGTAAATCATGAGTTCTCATCACAAGTTTTTTTAAAAAAATGTAACCATGTATGATGACGGATGTGGTAATCATTTCACAATGTATACAAATATCAAATCATTATGCCATACACCTGAAACTAACATTGTATGTCAACTATACTTTCATAAAATAGAAGAGAGTGAGCTAGCATCCCTATCTCCCAGTTACTTTAGGAGAGTAGAAGCCTAACTTCATTGGGCAAATTGGTCCAAGTTACAAAACTACCTTCTCTCATAAAGATAGGAGAAGTTTGTTTTTCCTCTGGATAAGGCTAACTAGCTAATACAAATAGTCATTTCAATTACTAAATAAAGTTAAGATGTATTATGTGTCCAAACGGTGTTGCCAAGGTCTTGCTTGAGGACTAACTACGGTTTAAAACATGCAATCTGTTAAATCGGCTTGGCTATATAAAGGGTGAGGTTCTTTCTGTCTCTGCAATCACTTTGCTGATTTCCCATAATGCACATCATGTTCTGGTTTAATGCTTATTCAATAACCACTATTTTATTTCTCCACAGCCTTTGTGGGGAGGACTTCTGGACTGGGAGAAGATTTTGTTAATTTTATTTCCCCATCAATACTTATGCCCAAAATATTGAGACTATGGAGTTAAGGAAAGTAATTACTTTTTAGTTTTAATTTGTTCTCAAAATGATCTCACATTAGGTGATACCTTTGAGACAGGATAGTAAGAAGCTAAGAAAATACCTTGGCAGTTGGACTAGGGAAACTGAGACAGACAGCAGAACACAATGGCCAAGCAATACAGTCAGGTGCACATGGTCACCAGGGCAGAAGGCCTGAGGACAAGAATCTCACCCCCAGGGTAACCTTTCCTCTCCCACCTTTCCCCTTTGGAGATAAATCCAGGCCTCAGTTGTATGTCACCTCCCAACCCAGAAAAGCAGCAAAACCAGGTGGGCAACACCAGGACCAAATGCAATGACTAAAGACCCCCTGCACTGCCACTGACCAATGAGTGGAGACCATGACCCTGAAAGGGCACCCCTGGAAAACTGGTGAATATTCTACTGAAACCCAACCCTGAGACCTCCCCTAAGGTTCCTGACTGCAAGAAGGGGATAAAAGCCTCAAGACAAAGGACCCAGCACATGTGCTCTCCCTCTGGGAAGCAGCCTGTGCCATTTCCTTTCCCTTCTTTTATTCTGTCCCCCTTCTCTCTTCATAGGCACATGTCTCTTAAACTCTAAGGCAATGTGCATCTCCAGACTAATCTCCCGAACTTGTCCTCAAGTCCCCTTCTCTCTGACTTCCCACGAGCTAAGGCAGACCAGTCTAGGCTTTCCTGTTGCTTTTTCTATGCTAAGTCCTTCCTTGTTTCACTCTCCCCAGCTTTAATAAATGGCCCTTACTGGGGACCCAGCCCACAACCCAGGCATGTGCCCTGACTGGGAATCGAACCAGGACTGCTTGGTTCCCAGCCCATGCACAATCCACCGAACTACACCAACCAGGACACAAATACATTTTAATAGAGTCAAAAATGACAATAAAATTAATGTTTATTTTTTGTAGTGGCTATTAACTGCACAAACTAAGCTTATGTGAACCAAAACCTCTTAAAGTAGAAAAAATTCTATTTTCTGTACTATTAAATTTTGTGGTGTATGGCATGTCAATCTGAATGAAATCAATGAATGTTTGTGCATTAAATAATTAGATAAAGCCAAAATACAACTGTGGGGATTGCTTCACCAAAGCATATTATTTCCAAGGAACTTAGGATTTCTTTACCTTTATACAAGAAAATCTAAATCTGAAACGATGTAGCTGATGAATTGGTTATTACATATCTCCAGAAAATAGCTTTAAGTAAAGGTCTGATGGTGAAAACAGAACTGGTTGATTTACATTGTGTATGTGTTTTAAGGAACTCAAATCTCTGAAAACATTAAGAATCTTTCCAATTCTACAGTTCTCTCAGTTCTCACCTATTCATTCAAGAAACTTAAAAACTGTCTGGCATATGCCAAACACTTTGCTAAAAAATGCAATTTTGAATTAATGTACTTGAAGTAAATGAATGTGGCAAAAATCTATGCTGCGTTTTTAAAATTGATAAAAACAACTATAAGAAATCCCATTTAAAATTTCCCCTTTGTTATAATCACTTTGCATTGCAACACATTTAACAAGCATTTTTTTTCATCTGATATTAAATACACTGTGCAATTTCCTTACATCTTGTAAATGTAGGTAGGATATGAAAGAATAAATGAAAATAATTTCCTGTCTAGATGATTCATGGGTTCATAAAATACTAGGCACCCCCACAGGGCCTGGAGGGATATTATGTCGGTTGAAGTTGTTAGTGTTGGATTTAAGAGATTCATCTTCTACCATTAAAATTTAGATCTATACGAGGTATTACCACAGCTTTGAAATGCCACAGTACAGCCTAGCTATAGATAAATGCTAAGTCCTTAGTATATATTCCATTTTTGCAAATACCAGTTTTTGTCTGTTCTAGAAACATTACTTTCCTGGACAAATGAATACAATAATGTATATATTGTACCTTTAGCAATTAGTAAAAAATTATCTTAAAAGTTCCTCCTTTACCCTATCTCTCCATCACCCCCACCTCCCCTCTTTCCTGTTTAATAAATTTCTCATAATAGTCTTCCAGAGAAACCCTGGCTCTGTGCCATATAACTCATACCATAACTATCCCTCCCTTTTTTCTTTAACTATATTTCTTCTTTCTCCCTCCTTTCTGCAAATTCCTTTGCTTTATGATTCTCTGCTATCTCTAATCCACAATCCATACCTAACCACTTGCGCATACCACTCCTAAAATGTAGATAATGATGAGGTGTTCAATATGGAAGTCATACCTATTTTTATTCTACATGTGCTGCAGTGTCTGTTTCCAGTGCATATAAATACCCTTGACTTTGAAAATTGTTCTCTTGAATGAATAATTTCAATAGCGAGTACCAATTTCAAAATAGCTGTATGGCTTCCTTTATTGTAAAAATCTATACAACAAAAATAAGAGGAGAAAAAGGAGAAAAGAAAAGAAGGTGAAGTAGAGTTGGAGGAGGAAAATTTCTCTTTCAAAATAGAGATCAAATCCATTAACATCATCTCAAAACCATCTCTCCCAGCAAGAGGTTGGCAGTCCTCCTAGCACTCCAATATTTTCCCCCCCGCTTCCCTGACCTTCTGCTCGCCACTGAGAAACACTAACACCAACATTCCCAGCCAAGTTATACTCTTCCCAAAATGTCATCCTTTTCTCAGAATTTACCTGTCCTTTCCCTCATTCCCTTACTCCGAGTTCATTGGGCCTTCAAAGATAACTGGCAAAGCTACGCCATTGGGACAGTACTGAAGTAATGGTTTCCCCATGTAGGTTAATGCACTATCATCATCAGAGTCGCCTGAGAACCTTTTCAAAGTACATACTCCTAGAAAAACAAATACCATATGACTTCACTTATATGTGGAATCTAAAGAAGAAAATAAGCAAAATAGAAACAGACCCATAGATACAGAGAACAGACTGACAGTTGACAGAGTGGAGGAGGTTGGAGGGCTGGGTGAAAGAGTTGAAGACATTAAGTACAAATTGGTAGTTACAGAATACTCATAGAGATGTAGATTACAGCAGAGTAAATATAGTCAATGATATCATAATAACTCCAGGTGATTGTATGGGTCCAGGTGATTACTTGAGCTATTGGGGGTGAGGGGACCACTTTGTGAGGTACACGGCTATCCGGCCACTGCACTGTGAATCTGAAACTAATACAGAATGATAATGAGTGTAGGCTGTAGGTGAAAATTTTCTTTCATTCTTGGAAAAGATCCCGTATTTTGCCATGTATAATGCACATCCATGTTTTTGTGCGTGTTATACACAGGATTGTTGTGCCAATTATTGGTATGTGATCATTATACCCATGTATAATGTACATCCTTATTTTTCCCTCAGAAATTTGGGGGAAAAAAGTGCACATTATACATGGCAAAATATGGGTAAAGAAAAATTAAAGCATTTCAAAAAACACATATCCCTAGATTTACCCACCAAAGATTCTGACTTGGAAGGTCTGAGAAGAGTTCATAAAATCTGTGTTTAGATTGAGACCAGGAAATCTGGCCAACATAGTGGATTGGATCGAACACTTATTCTGCTCCTTCCCCAAACTCCTTGACAAAGCATAAGTACAGATCGAGATCACCAGGAATCTAAGGCCCAGAGATCTCAGTGGTTATTAGGTGAGAAAAGAGGCTAAATACAACAGGATTGGTTAACAGTCTCTATCAGGAGTAAGTCCTCGGATCACTTCCCAACAAAACAGTTAGATAACACACTGCCCCAACCCAATCCAGAGACAAAGAGATTTACTCCCTGGTAAGGTAAACTAGAGAAGCTGCGGTTCTAAAGACGTCAGGATTGCTGAGTTTAGGGGTGAAGTGTCTAATTGTATATTGGAGTAAAAGGAATAAGTGGAAGTAAGTCTATGAAACTTTATGTTATAAATCTTGGGCTATCATTTCACTTATATTGCTTTGATTTTTAAAAAACTCTGCAGGTGAGTGCACAGGAAACTTTGAGAACTACTGGGATAAAAGACGAGACCTGAAGCGCCTGTCCCTGTCACTGCAGACAGCGCACGTGTATAGAAGGGTAATGCCAGGCAACAATGCCATCTCTGCTTTGTAACTTGTGTGGTTATTCAGTCAACGAATATTTGTTGTTAAGCACCTACCATGTGCCAAGCACTGTAACAGGCTGAGGATACAACAGCGAACTTCGGGAACACGGCTCCTCCCTTGAAGTCAAGTGGGAGATACAGACAAACAAGGAAACAAATGAACAGACCATCACAGACTGTGATAAATGCTAGGAAGGAAATGAATAAGATGACGTGAGAGAATAAAGAGACCTGGTGAGAATCAAGGTCTCAGCTTCACAATTATGGAGTGTGAACTTCAGCAAATCCTATAACCTCTCTGACACTTCATTTTTGTGTCTAGTAATTGCAGATAATAATTGTAACCTCACTGGTTCTTAGGAATATTGAGATGGAGTTAAATGAATGAATTTACAATTTATAACTTCCTATTTAGATATAAGGTTTTTTACTCTTAGGGGTATCCTTATCAATTCTTAACTGGTTTCCTTGCCTGCTTTCCTAGGGTTCTATGGGACACATTGTCAACAGAATAAGCCACCTAATCATCATTTTCATTTTTATGTTCCCACATTCAAATGCTTTGGCTTAGAGCAGCAATTTTCAACCATTTTCGTCTCATGGCACACAAACTAATTACTAAAATTCTGTGGCACACCAAAAAATATTTTATTTTTTGCCAATTTGACAAAAATAGGTATAATTTTGATTTATTCATACCAGATGCCTATTGTGTTGGCTATTGTCATTTTTTTATTTGCCAATCTAAGGGAAAAGAGGTTAGCACCCCTGACTAAATAGTCAGGTGTTGCAATGTTTTAAAAATCCTTGCAGCGCGCCAGTGCACCTCTTGCATCGCACCTGTTGGAAATCACTGGCTTAACACGTTAAGCGCCGTGCCAGTCCCCGGGGACTGACAGTGGACTTTTCCTTTGGGCGGCATCCGTGCGTGGGACCGGCAGCATCAAAGTTAAAAATGAAACGTTGTAATTTTAATGAATTTTTGCATTGGCTGCACCATTGTGTGCCTGTTTATGCTCTAACTCAACACCCGTCGAGTGGTCGCTGGCCCGCTGCATGAACCGAAGGCCCAGAAAAATAGGCTCTGCACTTAATGTGTTAAAGGTGAGGATAGTTTCTTAACCTCGGTTAAGCAATTTAATGACCCAGACTTCTCTCCCACCTCACTGTTACATCTCCCCTTTTCTGCAGAGTACAATACTTTTTGCATCCACAGGTAATTTATTTTTAATTTACACATAGTAAAACTACTCTTTTTGGTATACAGTTCTATGAGTTTTTACCAATGCATAGCCATGTAACCACCACCACTATTAAGATGTGGAACAGTTCCAAACACACCCCGTGATACACACCCACAGCCACACCCATATGCACACACAAAATTGCCTCATGTCACCCTTTGGTAGTCAACCCTAACCCCACAAAAGCCCTGAGCTGTTCTTCATCCCTATATTTTTGCCTTTTCCAAAATGTCATAAATATAATCATACAGTTTTTAGCATTTTGAGTCTGACTTCCTTCACTTAGTATAATGCATTTGAGATTCATCTATGTTATTGTGTGTGTTAGTCATTTCTTCTATTTTATTGCAGTGTAGTATTTCATTGTTTATCCATTTTCCAGTTGAGGGACATTTGGCTTTTTTCCAGTTTTGGCAAATATGAATAAAGTTTCTGTAAACAATCACATATAGATTTTATTGTTTGAACATAAATTTCACTTCTCTTGGGCAAATACTGAGGGGTGAGATCACCAGGCCACATGGTAAGTGCATATTTAACTTTAGGACAAACTGCCAAACTTTTCCCAAAGTAGCTGCATTCCCACCAGTATGTATGACAGTTCCAATTTCTCCTCATTCTCACCAACACTTGGTATTGCCTGGTGTTTTTCTGAGGGAGGGAGATTGGTGGGTTTGTTTGTTTTGTCCTTCTGGTAGGTGTGTAGTGGGGTCTTATAGTGGTTTTAATTACATTCCATGATGACTAATAATGCTGAGCATCTTTTCTGTACTCATTCGCCATCCACTTATCTCCTTTGATGAAGTGTCTGGTTAAAGCTTCTGCCCATTTTAAAACAGGTTGTGGTTTTGAAAAGGAAGAACAAAGTTGAAGGACTCCTGTGACCTGACTTGAAGACTTATTATAAAGCTACAGTCATCAGGAGAGTGAGGAATCAGTGAAAACATAGACACACAGATCAATGGAACAGAATAACAAGCCTAGAAAAATACCCACGTAAAGATAGTCAATTGATTCGAGGTAAAGCTGCAAAGATAATTCAGTGGAGAAAGAATAGTCTTTTCAATAAATAGTGCTGGAACAACTGGACATGGACAAAGAGTTTCATGGCTTGTCTTTGACTCGTGTCTATCACCTTGCACAAAAACTAAGTCAAAATGGATCACGATACCTAAATATAAAATGTAAAACAACAAAACTTTTAGAAGAAAACCTTCATGATCTTCCGTTAAGAAAAGAATTCTTAGTTACAACACCAAAAGCCAATACACAAAAGAAAAAAATGGTAAATTGAACTTGATAAAAATTAGAAAAATTCTCCTTGTGTAAGACTCACAGGAGAATGAAAAGATAAGCCACAGAAAATATTGCTAATCACACATATGGCAAAGGGCACGAAACTAGTATAAAACTCTCCACTTTTAAAGAAATGATTTCCAGTCGCTTCTCAGTGTAAGGCTAAGATCAAGCGTAAAGAAATAATTTCCATTTTTTCAGGCTCAACTCAATTCTCATCTCTGTGAAAACTTCAAAGATCAGATGAGCTAGGATTCATATAGTTGAACCATTAGTGGATGAATGATTGAACGTGTCTCAGCCATTATTACTTCCTGTAAAATAATATGCTCTAATAAATATACCCTAATATTCTGCCCCCCTTTTAACTAAAAATCTGTATGGATTTGCCAGGCACTTGACATACTGCAATATGTTACCATGGAATGAAATGAAACTTTATTGACTGAAACAAAGAATAATTTCCATGGATGGATGGCATTGTCTTACCCATCCCAAATTGCTCACATTATGGCTTAGCATTAGGGAGGATATATATCTAATGCGGGTAGAACTGATACCATATATTTTGTAACTCTGTGTAAAGTCTTGTGTGGATCTATGAATAGGCATTTGTCTCAGTATGAGGTTATAGATAGTTAAAAATTTTTTGGAAAACTTCTAAGTTATATATTTTATTTTGGTGAAATAGCAATTCTATTCAGATTCAGCTCTTAACAAATATACTGTTGTATTATTATTTACTTTTAAAATCAGAAGACTTTGGCTTTTGTCAAGACCATTTAGTCTAACCTCATTTTACAAAAAACCTTGATTTGCTAAATTTAAATGCATCACTTTTGCTAGGCCTATATCAGTACCTATATTAGTGACCAACTAAGGAGCCCTTAATAAATTAATGTCCTGAGCAGTGATATTTTGGGAGTCCAGAGACACATGTAACTTTGATGTTTCCCCAAAAGACTGTAAGACAATGGATTTACTATACAGAGAGCTTCACCATACATACGCATTAAAGGAAGGGGGGCCCACTCAGTGAGGTTTATACAGGTACAACAGCTGACACAGGTACAATGCAGTTACTCAAGACCCTGCATGCAGAAGGGTCCTGTTCTTGGTTTATTTCTCTCCCATTGTCATTTTGAAATTCTTAATAATTTTCCCTTTGAACTTGTGTTTTGCAAGTGAAATCTAATGAAACAATGGAGCATATGTGTAAACAGAGAAGATATGCACTTGCAACTCTAGTCTCTTTAGTATTCCCAGTGCCTCATGAGTACAGCCTTCCAGTGGCTCCACAATGCATGAGAGTTCAGTTAGTTCAAAGTGAATATAAGGTCAGTGTGTTACATTTATGATTGAGTAAACAAGGGTACTGACAATCCCAAAAACCATGCTTTCCATTCAAACCAGTGCTGCTTCAAACACAGGAAGAAGGCAATGGCATTCTAATAAACATGAATATCTGAAGATGGAGGCATAGGTTGACATGCTTTGCCTCCTTGGGCAACCACAGAGAGAATTACAACTATTCTCAAGACAAGCAACAACCAGAACTGTCAGAAAATCAAGCTGTATGGAAGTCTGGCAATGAAGATTTTAAAGAGACACATTCACTCAGATGGGTAGGAGAGGTGGAGTCACAGAGAAAGGCAGAGAGGCACAGAAACACGGTGTAGTATGGAGAGGCGGCAGTGACAGTGGTGGAAGGGGTGGTCCCACATTCGCATGTGGAAGATAAAAATCAGGAGGGAGCCCTGGCTGGTGTAGCTCAATGGATTGAGCGCGGGCTGGGAACCAGAGGGTCCCGGTTCGATTCCCTGTCAGGGCACATGCCTGGGTTGTGGGCCAGGTCCCCAGTGAGGGCCATGTGAGAGGCAACCATACATTGCTGTTTCTCTCTCTCTCTGTCTCCCTCCCTTCCCCTCTCTCTAAAATAAATAAATTAAAAAAAAAAATCAGGAGGGATACCTTGGTCAAAAAATCAGGAGTGATCCCAGTCGCAGGCCAAACCCCATTGTCCAGGGTTCCAGGGCTGGGAAGATAAATCCCCATAATTTCTGGCTGTAAAATCCAGTAGGGGTTTGGATAGTAGAAGAAACTGCCAGATTTTCAGGAGAGTTCATTTAAAGGGTCCACATGGACTTAGAAAATATGCAAACCCACCCACTCTGGGATTTACCACCAGGACAAACACAGGAAGGGGGCCAGTTTCATAGGTGAAGTGAGTGAAGTGACTGGAAATGGGGTGAAGTGCCAGGCAAACCTCCAGAAGCCAGGCAGCTGAATTATCCCCACTCCAAGCCTTCCCCCGACACAGAGCCACAAAGTGGTGAAGCAGATTTCCCTGCCCAGGTGATTACCTAGGGCTCTGCCCCACACAATTTACAGGTGTCTTTTACAGGGAGTCAAAGCAGGTCTACAATACACAGAAACAAACACAGTGAGACTGCCAATTTGAGGAGACAAAGAAATATGGCCGAAAAGAAAGAATAGAACAAAACCCCAGAAAAAGAATGAAACAAAATGGAGATAGCCAATCAGATGCAGAGTTCAAAACACTGGTGATCAGGATGCTCAAAGAACTCACTGAGTACTGCAGAAACATGAGTGAATAAATGAAGGTCACACTAAGTAAAATAAATAAAAATCTACAGGGGACCAACAGTGGAGAGAGGGAAGAATCAAACCAACAATTTGGAACACAAGGAAGGAAAAAGCATTGAATCAGAACAGGAGTAAGAAAAAAGAATTCAGAACAATGAGGATAGGCTTAGGAACTTCTGGGACAACTTAAAGGATACCAACATCCGATTCATAGGGGTGCCAGAAAGAGAAGGGGAAGAGCAAGAAATGAAAACTTTTCTGAAAATATAATGAAGAAAACTCTCCTAATTTGGTGAAGGAAATAGACATACACGTCCCAAACAAGATGGACACCAAGAGGACCACACCAAGACACATCATAATTAAAATGCCAAAGGTTAAAGATAAAGAGAGAATCTTAAAATCAGCAAAAGAAAAACAGAGAGTTACCTACAGGGGAATTCCCATAAGACTGTCAGCTGATTTCTCAAAAGAAAGTTTGCAGGCAAAGGAACTGGCAAGAAGTATTCAAAGTGATGAAAAGCAAGGATCTACAATCTAGATTACTCTACCCAGCAAAGCTATCATTTAGAATGAAAGAGCAGATAAAGTGCTACCCAGACAAGGTAAAGCTAAAGGAGATCATCATCAGCAAGCTGTATTACCTGAAATGTTAAAGGGACTTATTTAAGAAAAAGAAGAAGATCAAAACTATGAATACTAAAAGGGCAACAAATTCACAACTATCAACAACTAAATGTTTAAAAAAAACTGAGGAAACAACCAGAAAGGAACAGAATCATAGGCATGGATATCATTTAGAGGGTTATCAGCAGGGAGTGGATGGGGAAGAATGGGGGGAAAAGGCACAGGGAATAAGAAGCATAAATGGTAGGTACAAAATAGACAGGGGGATGACAAGAACAGTATAGGAAATGGAGAAGCCAAAGGATTTATATGCATGACCCATGGCCATGAACTAAGGGGGGATTGCTGGAGGAAAGGGGGGTATTTGGCAGAAGGAGGCAAAGGGGAAAATATTGGGACAACTGTAATAGCATAATCGACAAAATATATTTTAAAAAAAGAAACATAAATATTCAAGGAACCCTATCATATTCTTTCTCACTCATGTCCTATGTTAAGCAATACTTATAGTAAATAATCTACATAAGAGGAAAGGGAAGACAGGGTATCACAGAGTTACCTTCTCTTTTTGTTCTTCCTTACTCATCAGTAAGTCAAAGAAAGAAGGTTCATAGATGTGCACATATCAAGAAGTAAAATAAAAAGCTGAGCTACTTTTGTGTAATTTCCACTGTCCTTTTAAAAATGAAATACATACTCATATGAGAGGTTAAAAAATGTGAATTCTGTAATTTCAGTAATATACATAAAATTTAAATGTTCTTATGTTTGCATTTAAAAATGTTGCACACCAGAAAAAAACAACAGTAAAATTCATGCTAATTATTAAAATTAAGAATTCTCTTTAATTAGCACAATGTGAGAGAGAGAGAGAGATTGAAAAAGGAGGGAAAAAGCCTTCTAGTATCTTTGTCAGAACTTTTTTTCTTGCTTTTTGAACACAGTGGAATTTTCATTTTACACTGATGGGTACTGCACATGTCCATCAGCTTAGCTGAGAAATAGGAGCTATCAAAAGAGCCATTCATTTGCCTAAGCCAATCTGTTTGTTCTGGCATGTGCTTTATAACCATAATTTACAATTTGGATTGATATTCAAGCCTCTCAGAAGAGTAGGCGAAATATATGTCTCAGTAGTTTGTGTTTCATTGCATTTTCAATTACAAGTTTAAAAAAAATAGAGACTATAATTTTATATTATGTACTTTATCTCATTCACCAGAGGTAATCTAGAATATCATAATAAACTAAATAGAGGAATATTTTTCCTTATTTATTTCAAAGGGCATTTTAACAGAAAACAATTGAGTTTGTTCTTACTTGAAACTCACAGCCTGCTTTGTAACATCATGGCTGTCACTAAGAAGAAATTTAGTGAGTAATGCAAAATCATGGTTCGTAAACTCTTTATATTTAAAAAAAGTAATTAATCAGAAAGGAATTAATGTAACAGACTTTCTCTAAGAGTGATAGAAATTGGCCCTGACCAGTGTGGCTCATTTGATTGGGCATCATCCTGCAAAGGCAAAGGACGCTTGTTCCATTTCCTTCAGGGCACATGCCTGACTTGTGGGCCCCTTGGTTGTGGGCCCGCGCAAGAGGCAACTGATCAATGTTTCTCTCACACACTGGTGTTTCTTTCCTTCTCATTTTCATTCCCTTCCCCGCTCTTTCAAAATAAATAAATATAATCTTTTTTTAAAAAAAGTGATAGAAATTGTGTTCTGCTTGTCCCTTCCCTTTCCCCAACTCCAGCCAAAATTACAATTTCATTGTTTGAATAATTGACATGACATCAGATAAGTTCTATATTATATAATTGACATAACTGTTATATGACATTGTGTAAGTATAAGGTGTACAGTGTGTTGACTAGATATATTTGTATATTGCAATATGATGACTACCTTAGCATTAGCTAATCACATGATTAACATTTATTTTTTGTGGTAGAAACAATCAATCTCTATTCTCTTAGCAACTCAGAAGCTTATAATATAGTACATGTAATCCCTGTGATGTGTATTAGCTCTCCAGGGCTTATCTACTAGCTCTAAGTTTGCCCCCTGAAACAACATATCCCCATCCCCCAAAGCCCCATCCCCCAGCTTTGGCAGCCACTATTCTACTCTCTGTTTTAAAGAGTTTGGCTTTTTAGATTCCACATATAAGTGATATCCTACAGTAATTGTTTTTCTCTGTCTGGCATTTCACTTAGCATTTTGTCCTTAAGATTCATTCATGTTGTCACAAATGTCAGGATTTTGTTCTTTCTCATGGCTGAATAATACTTGTGTGGGGGTGTATGTGTGTGTGTGTACCATCCTCTTTATCCATCCATCTGCTGACAAAACATTTAGGCTGTGGCTGTTTGGCTATTGTGAATAACGCTGCAGTAAACATGGGAGCACACATATCACTTTGACATCCTGCTTTCCTTTCCTTCCCTTTCAATATGTACCCAGAAGTGGAATTGCTGTATCACATGGTAGTTCTATGTTTTCCATAGTGGCTGAACCAATTTACATTCCCATCAAGAGTGAACAAAAGCTCCATTCTCTCTGAATCCTCCCCAACACTCGTTGTCTCCTGTTTTCTGGATGATAACCATTCTAACAGATATGAGGTAACATCTCATTGTGTTTTGACTTGCATTTTTTTTTATGATGAGTGATATTTAGCATTTTTTCATGTACATTTTGGCCATTTAGATGTCTTCTTTGGAAAAAAAGTCTAGTTACTTCTTCTGCCCATTTTTTTAATTGAATTTTTTGTTACTGAGTTATATGAGTTCTTTATATATTTTGGATATTAACCCCTTGTCAGCTACGTGGTTTGCAAATATTATCTCCTATCTACTGATGGATGTGCAGAAGCTCTTTACTTCAGTATAGCTCTACTTGTTGACTTTTGCTTTTATTGCTCATACTTATGGTGTCATGCCCAAGAAATCATTGCCCAGACCAACGTCAAGGAGCTTTTGCCCTGTGTTTCCTTCTAGGAATTTTATGGTATTGATTTTTATGTTTAAATCTTTAATCCATTTTGAGTTAATTTTTGTGAGTGGTGTAAGATAATGGTCTAATTTTCTATGTGTGATAACTCAGTTTTCCCAACACCATTTGTTGAAAAGACTATCCTTTTACCTTTGAGTGTTGTTGGCTGCCTTGTCAAATATTGTTGACTGTATATGCAGGGATTTATTTCTGGGCCTCTGTTTATTTCATTGGTCTGTGTGTCTATTTTTATGCCAGTAGCACAATTACTATAGCTTTGTGGGATTTTCATGTTCACATAAATACTTTGAAATCTCTATCACATTGTATGCCTTTTAATTTACCAAGTAGCCCTTTATTAAGTTTCAAATACATACTAGCAGTAATCTTCCATTTCAGTGGTGAAAGGGATATAAACAATTAAGTAAATAAGACCACTTTAGATAGTGCTAAATTCTAGATAGAAAGTGAAACAAAGTAATGTGAGATAGAGTATGTATTGCTAGATGCAGAGAGGGTCCTTGCTAATATTAGATAAGGAGTCTAAGAAGGCCTCTCTTAAAAAGGTGATACTTATGCCCTGGCTGGTGTAGTTCAGTGGATTGAGCGTGGGCTGGGAACCAGAGGGTCCCGGTTCGATTCCCCGTCAGGGCACATACCTGGGTTGCGGGCCTGGTCCCCTGTGAGGGCCATATGAGAGGCAACCATACATTTCTGTTTTTCTCCCTCTCTGTCTCCCTCCCTTCCCCTCTCTCTAAAATAAATAAATAAAATCTTAAAAAAAAAAGGTGATACTTAAAATAAGACTTGAAAGGGGGAAAAGGAGCCATCTACAGAAAGATTTGGAAGCAGAATGTTCTAGATGACAATTCCAGAGTATAGCCCATGTGAAGGTCCTGAGATGGAATCATTTGGAGTGTCGCAGGGACAGAAGGAGAACCAGTATGACTGGAGCACGATGGACCAAGAGGAAAGGGGGCAGGGAAATAACATGGAGATGAGCACAGCTTTACAGGTAAGAATAATACTGTGTACTCTGTTCTAACTGCATTGAGAAGCCAGCAGAGAGTTTTAAGCAGGTGAATAATATGATCATTTTACTTTTTGATGAAAGATCACTTATGCTGCCACATGGATAATGAATTGTAGAAGAGCAAGAAGGAAAATAATCAGGAGACTGCTGAAATGGCCTAGGAAGTGGCGATACCGGTTGGTTTGGGTTAACGTGGTACATTGGGATGAAAAGGAGGGAAGGAACTCAGGATATATTAAAGGCATCTTGAAAATGACATTATTGTTGTAAGATAACAGATTCTAATATAAATGAACATAATTTCAACAAACTGCAAATATAACTCAACTCAATCCAACAGTGACTGAGTACATGTGTCTTGGGTTTTGTGTTATATGAATCCCAAATCATAAAGTAGTTCTGCTATCAAGAAGCACAGTGTTGTTTTTGTGGAAATATCTGTAGTGATAAAAAAAATCTCCCATAAAGGATATTTCTTTAAAAGTTAGCAAATCAAAGTCTATTGAAAAATTAAACATGAAAATAACTTTATCCCAGACTATTTCTAAAAGAATTCATGAAACTTTAGGACAAGAGGTCTGAACTAAGCACTCTCTCAAACTGTCAAACTGCTGGCAGGCAAGGAGACTCAGGTACCTTTTTTGGAGTACCCTGAAATGTACAGAGTTCTAAATCATTGGAACCCTGGAGTACAACATATAAAATTAAAATGGAATATTTCTTAAGCAATCTTAAGAAAGATACTACCTGGCACACTCTAGAAAGAAAAGAAACTTGGCATCACAGTATGTAAAATAGCAAAAGCTCTGCTGTTATGGGCTCTATTGCATCTCCCCCCAACCCGTGTGTTGAAGCCAGTACCTCAAAGTATGACTCTGCTAGGAGATAGTCCCGTTAAAGGGGTGGTTAAGTCAGAATGAGGCTCTTAGAGTGGGCCCTACACCAAGCTGACTGGTTTACTTACAAGAGGAAATTTGGACAAAGAGATACCAGCATGTGCGCCCACAAAGGAAAAACCATGTGAGGACACAGCAAGAAAGCAGCCATCTGCAAGTCGAGGAGAGAGGCCTCAGAAGAAACCAAAGTTGCCGACAACTTGATCCTGGACTTCTAGCCTCCAGGACTAAGTCAATAAATTTCTGTTGTTTAAGCCACATAGTCTGTGATATTTGGTTTTGGCAGTCCTAGCAAACTAATGCATGCGCCAAGACGTTGATTCATATCCATAATATCTGTTAAAAATATTTTAATATAAAATAAACATAATCTTTTAAGATTTGATGCAAATAAAAGCAAGATAAAATAGAAAAATGAAACAGAGAAATGAATGTAATAGATGTCTTTAGATGTATTGCAGCAAACATCAAAGCTGCAGTGGCATGATGCTTGCCATAAACAATGTCAAGGGATGATACCATGCCATTAAAGGAAATACATCGTGTGCAAGCTAAAATCAGACAATGTTTGAGGCTTAGCATGTGGCAGCTTCTACTGGAATCATGTAGTATAAGTGGACAAAAGCAGTTCTGTTCTCAAAAGAGGGAATGGGTCCTAGTCGCTACCACAGACTTGCACTACACGCAGCTACAGAAGGATTGTTTATGGTTTACTACAAGGGGACAAGATAGTGTGAGGATTCTGAATGGTGTTTTTCATGTCGAAACACTAGAAGCTTCCTATAATTAAATTTTTCCTAAAATATCATTTACAAGTTACATTTTTACATTAGAGGTATTTACCCTTTATAGTAGGTTTTATCATGGGATATATAAATGGATATCAGGGAGTCCGTGTGCTCTAAAATTATATGGAAAATTGGAAAATTATATGATATGGATACATGCAACAAGGGACACTTTCCTGGGTAGAATGGTTAAGAGCAAAGCTCTGGCTCTGGCCCAAGTGTTCCTGGGTTAAATCATAGCTCCATCAGTCACTTTCTGTTAACTAGGTGATAGTACTCAGGTTATATAACCTGTGTACTTCAGTTTCCTCATCTGTAAAATGAGGATAATAGTATAAACAACTTCAAAGAGTTAACTTGGAAATAAGTACACTAATATGCATAGAAGCTTAAATGGTAAGAACAGTTCAATAAACAAACACTATCTATTATTACTTCAATAGTACTCTCCATTCACAGTAGAATCCAAAGGCCAAAAAAGGTTACAAACAGCATATTTAAAGAATCTTTTCGTGAATCCTTTTTAAAGTTAACTTTAACTAATTACATCCAGATGTATCTGTTTTCTGAATCTAGATGTTCATATACTAGACTTCAAACCACAGTGCAGCAAAAATCACTGTCAATATCATCTGTGTAAGAAGAACCTACCAAAAACTTCAGTAAGCAAGGTCTGATTGATAGGAAGAAGGCATTCTTTATAAATCCTCTTTTTGCAGAGTGATCCTGAGCTTTTGCTGCCTACTTAATGATGTTAATCAATGTCAAAATTTAGAAAGAACTGATTAGTATTTAGTCCATCGTCAATGCTATAAAATATAACAAAATTGCTTTTCCTATAGCAGTTATAGATTGCATTTAGTCACCTTTTACTTTATCTCCTCTTCTCCAACCCTGAGTGAACTACTCAAGGCTCAAAGGGGACTAGAGGCAAATGTTTTACAGCAAACACTAGCTGGGCTTCTGCTTCATCATAGCCTCTTGTTAGAGAATGTTATCAAATGTGCTATTGGGTTCCAATAAATATAATGTAAATTGAGTAATTATATGCTCCGATGTGTACCAAGTGCTTTTACACACATTGTCCTATAAAAACGCTGTGGGGTAGGCACTAACATTATCCCGTTTTACAGATATATTAAAAAAAAGCAGCAGCCCTGGCTGGGTGGCTCAGTTAGTTGGAGCATCATCCCATACACCAAAAGATTGTGGGTTCAATCCCCGGTCAGGACACATACCTAGGTTTCAAGTTTGATCTCCGGTCAGGGTGCATATGGGAGGCATCCAATTGATGTTTCTCTCACATTGATGTCTGTCTGTCTTTCTGTCTCTCTCTCTCAAATCAATGAAAATATACATGGGTGAGGACTTAAAAAAAAGAAGCAAAAAGAGGTTAAATGCATCATTTATAGTCTCACAACTTGTTTATGTAGGTATTGATTATGATTGGAATCCAGGTGTAAGAGTCACTTAACCATTATCTATGCTTCTTTGACAGTTAAGTCTATCAATTCAGAAGTAAAGAAGTGATTTTAAGAGAAAAAAGGATGACCAACATCTGTGCAAAATGATAAAACAGTAGGTAAGATCAAATATGAAGTAAAAAAGAACATAGCTAATATGAAAATCTCTCTATAGGTCTAAAAGTCAGACAAACCTCAGTTTGAGAACCTGCACCACGATTTTCAAGCTATGTGGCCGTGGGGAATTAGTTAACCTAGTCTTAATTCTCTTTTTTAAAATGAGGATAATAACAGCACCAACTTGATAGGGTGGTTATGGGGATTAAATGGCATAATGCACACAAAATGTTTATTATGGTGCCTAACATTTATAAATGCCCCATGAATGTTAGTTACTGTTACTTTTATTTTATTTATTGATTTTAGAGGGAGACAGGGAAAGAGAGAGAAAGAGGGAGAAATATTGATTTCTTATTCCATGTATTTATGTATACATTGGTTGCTTCTTGTATGCGCCCCGACCAGGGATCAAACCTGCAACCTAGGTATAGCAGGACAGCACTCTAACAAACTGAGCTACCCGGCCAGGGCCTAGTTACTGTTGCTTTTAGCATTGTATTTTCTTGAGGTTCTCACCCACAAAAAATATTTTTCTTCTGTCTTTGTGGTCTAAGTAATTCTTCCTACAACCTTGAGCTAGAGTTGAGCCCTACTAATAAAAGCTCCAGACAACCAGATATCTTCACTTTCTTCCTACACTTCTATTTGTCACCCACAATATCTCTGCTGACTTGCTGCCACATTATAGATTTTTGTCCACACATTTTAATTTAGACCCTTTCCTTTTAACTGGCTTTGAAGCATATTATGTTAAATTCCCAAATGATAACTTTAGAGTTTGCTGCAAAGTCCTTATCATAGCTTTTGGAAAACTTAAAGTTGTTCTTAGGGGAACAATCATTACCTTGCATTGCATTATTGAATAGAAAATGTAGAAGAACAATATCAACTGTTAAATGAAATTATACACCTGGAAGGGGGGTATAGATGTAAAAAGGAGAGCACCTTATTATCACTCTTTCAAGCTGCTGGAGTAAAACTTAAGTCATTGCATATTCCAACATCAAAAACTCTCTTGGATATACTAAAGAACACCATTATGCTCACAGCAGTAAAATGAAGTTATTAGAGGGAACCACTAAGAATAAAAGATTGCCAAGACAGATTCCTAAAATGGACAATATAATAAGCTTATTAATAAGTATTCTGAAATAGCTCTGAGATTCTCAAACTGAAACTGAATTCCTTGGGGTACTTAACTAGTCAGGGGCATCAACTTTATTTTTTTCCTGTTTGGTTAAATTGTCCATGCCTCCTACTGAACCATGCAAGAATCTTTCTACCTATATCCAGCTAAACAAAAAGAAACATTGGATTTCAGTATTGGTATTTATCAGAGTACTCTATGAAAATAAGTGGAATTAGGCTTTTTTTTTTTTTTTTGAAGACCTGGGAAAATGATAAAAGCTTTTTGAATGAAGAATAAGCATATGAAGGAGTCAGGCTTCACCATCTTACTATAATCCTATAAACTGAGTCCATAATATAGAAATTTTTCTAATTGCAGAACATTTAAGAATTACTGTATGTCACCTCAATAAACCTAGTCATGAAAGTTTTGGGGTTTTTTTTAGCTGACATTGTTTTGAAATATGCCTACCAGTTCATTTTCCCTTGCTAATTTCCATCAACCTCATAGGGTAACTCATTTCAAATGGGATTCAATGTTTTGGGATTTACAAACTTCCCACCTTTTATGTTTATGGTTCTAATAATGTAAAATTCCTCCCTCTCCTTGATCACTGTGTACTAATAAATTTCTGAATTAGCTACTGAGTTGGCTACAGTGTATAGTACAACAAATGTCTGATCTTTTTTGTTTGTTTTTAAATTATTAAAACTGTTAGCTGTGTCCTAGAAAAAAGGTCTTGGTCCCATGCCCCCACGCTCTGCCCTCTCCTTAGGAAATTGCCTGCCATGAGGTTCCTTTCTTTTTTTTTTTTTTTTATATATATTTTTTTTAATTTTTTTTTGTTTAATTACAGTTATTTGCAGTTTTTTTTATATATATATTTTTTTTAATTTTTTTTGAGGTTCCTTTCTTGACTTCCACCACATCAAAGCTTCTATAGCAAGAATTAGAACCATAATTAAGGAAACACAAGAAATCGTTTAAAAATAACAGACAAAACAAGAAATAGTCGTTTTTATTTTTCTTTTTTGCCATGCAGAAAAGAAGAGTGGAATTTTTTGGCAAACATTGACCATGTTCTAGACTTTTAGAAACCAGAGCTTTTCCCGGGTCAGCCAGGGGAAATAGAGGCCGGAGTGTCCCGCTCCCGCTCCCGCTCCCGCTCCCGCTCCCGCTCCCGCTCCCGCTCCCGCTCCCGCTCCCGCTCCCGCTCCCGCTCCCGCTCCCGCTCCCGCTCCCGCTCCAGCTTGCAAACTCAAGGATAGACTCTCCAGGCAGGCCCGCCCTGCCCAACCACAGAGCGGAGTCCCCTCCAACGTCCTAGAGCAGCCACGGGCAGCCGACGCTGGGAGGAGTTGGGGTCCCGGAGGCACCTCCTTAGTGGCGAGTGAGCTCACTGCTCCAGGTCCTCGAGGGGACTGGCTGCTTTCCTTCTGGGTCTCCACACTGGGGTGCGGCCCTCGGGCGGAGCGGTCCCTCTCCGGGGGGCGGGGCTCCCGCCTTCGGGGCAGCCAAGGTCTTGGGCGTAGCCCGCGCCGGCCCTCGCTGGCTGGAGATCAGCATCCCGCCCTGGGCACCGCCTCCCTCTGGGAGCCTCCCTCCAACCGCGGAATCCAGGTTCACCCGAGGCAGGCAGGCGGTGGAGCCCAGCCCTAGAAGGGAGCCTGTGGGCGGCCCCTTGCGGGGACCGAGAAGAACCCAGCCAGGGCAGTGGGCAGGTCTGGGTCCCAGGCGACGCGCGGTTGCTCTCCTGTCGCCCCACTTCGGGCGGGTCACTTAATTTAGTTTTCTAGATAGACCACATTATAGCAGGTTTAATACTGGAAGAGTTTTGTGATAATTAAATTTAAAAATTATGTGAATATCAATAAGTGCTATTTGTACAGTGCTTCCTATGGGCCTGGCGTTGTTAATTGCTCAACGCAGACGTTTATTCATTCGTTCACTCATTCATTCATTCAGTGCTTATTTATTGCAGGCCATGTGTCAACACAGCAAGGCGTGGGAGATGAATGCCCACCCCTTGGTAAGGAAAATTGTCAGGGTCTCCACCCTTCTGAAGCTTATTTTAAGGATGAAAGTTTGGTTGGAGTATGGCAGGTAGACAGATTCTAAATAATTAACCATAAAATACTACTCAATTACAAGTTTGAGAGCTTATAACAGATTTCTGTGGGGAGGTGGTGGAGATGGGGATGAGGCAAAAAGGGAGGACTTCCCTAAGGAAGATGATGAGAGATGAGAAGGAATCAGCCAGACTAATAGTGTCCCGGGCCTAGGGAATGGCACGTGTGAGGGCTCAGCGGGAAGGAGTAGTTAGTTCCCTAGCACCAAGATCGCGCTTCCACTTAATACATTTTCTTCTCCTTATCTTCCTCACCTACCCTTAATAGAGTGGCAAAACTGGAAGCCAATTTTGGTCCTAACAGTCTTTCCCTATAAGCCCCTGTGCAGGTTCTTCCTATCTCCTCCTTGATCTAAATAGATATTTTTGAAAATTTGAAGAAAACAGTTTTATATCGTCTATGGTTTTCCATCGCCTTCTAAATCAAATGTAAACAGTTAACTTGCTCAAAAAGTTCTCTGTCAAACCAAGGATCCATATTCAATCCCACTTTTTGCTCTGATGCACCCTTCACTATTTTCTTCAGTTGTTGGCTTCTTTCGGAACTGTGTCTTCATTTTCATGCTCTAATCTACAAGCTGTTCAAAGCTCTGCACATATGAAGCAGTTTTGTTCTTCGCATAATGACTCCTGGTTTCCCAAATATCTCCTTTCCCCCAGAAAATGTTTACTCCTTAACCCCTTCCTACTTGCACAATAGAGCACAAACTATTACTTTACATAGTTACAACTACTGAATGTAGGTACCCTTTTTATTTATAAGAATTCTATCCCAATCCAAATATAAATTGTTTATTGTGCACTGATTCCTTTTCTTCCCACTTTGGAGCCTGTCATCTCCTATTCCTCGATTCCGGATGCCAGGCAGACATTGCAGAACCATCTGATGGTATCAGGATGGAGGCTGACTCAACCTCAGCCCACTATCCATCTACTTTCCTGCCTTAAGGGAGATGATGTACATATCTCACTCTAATTTCCTTTGCTTAGTGTTGCTCACAGCACTGTAATTCTACTATAGTAGAATTCATATCCATTACTTTTTTCTTTTATGTTTATGATTAGAAAATTACTTATGAACCAAAAAAAGAGATAGCAAGAGCTTAGTACCATAGGATACTAGTTATGCTAGCTAGTATAGGTAACTGAGCCTCCTCTTTGTTCCCGTAATATCCTATGAATATGCCTATGATTGTATTTACCACACAGCATTAGGACTAGTTGTGTCCTCTTATTAATTAGACTTCCTTGAGGGTAGAGCTTAGAGATTGAGTCTTTTTTTTTTAATATTTTATTTATTTATTTCCAGAGAGAGGGGAAGGGAGGGAGAATGAGAGGGAAAGAAACATCATGTGAGAGAACCATCAACCAGTTGCCTCTTGCACACCCCCAGCTGGGGACCTGGCCATCAACCTAGGCCTGTGCCCTGGGAATAGAACCCTTGGCCTCTTGGTTTGCAGGCCAGCCCTCAATCCACTAAGGCACACCAGCCAGGGCAGAGTTTTGCGGGGTTTTTTTTTTTTTTTTGTCCCATTCATTTGTTTTTTTATCTTTAGCATAATGCCTGGCATGTTATAGGTACTCAGTGAATATAATTTGAATGGATACAAAAAGGAATTTGTTGTTAAATCAAAGCTTTTAAGTGAAATAGGTGTAAATGAGAGGCTAACTTCTAAAGTCTGAAAATATCTAAAAATTGTCTTCAGAATTTTCACACATGTTCATCGATCTTCTTACCCTCTAAGTAAATATACTTTCCCTCAAACATTGTGTTGGGGTTTATGTGTGTGTGCATGTTTGCATGTGTAGTTGTATCTGAACTAAAGAGAAAAGGAACAAATACGTGAGGTATCAATTCCCCATTTTACCAATGATAAAACCCTCTCAGAAGGTTAAAAATGGTCATACTCTTAAATAGAAAACCAGTGTTCAAACACAGTTTGTCTGGTTTTTGTTTCTTTTCCTTCACAAACTGAGTTTTTTCCTGATACCAAAGCTGGTGTACTTTCTTTGGTAGAAACCAAACTTTGTATTTTCTTTCTGTTCAAGTAATATAATCAATAGTAGAAAAAATTAGAAATTTCAGATGAGCAAAATAAAACAAAAATAAAATGTACCCATGATTTCAAAATCATGATTTCAAACAGGGCCAACCATTGTTAATATTTTGTGTGTATATTTACATACACACACACACACAATACATACATACAAATTTTTTTCCATAAAAATGGAATCACACTAACTTTAATCTTTTGTAATCTCCCTTTTTGCTTAATATGTGATCTCCTCTCTCTTGATTCATTTAGTCCAGGGTTTTTGAACCTTGACATTATTGACACTTGGGGCCAGATGACTGTTTGTTGTGTGGGCTGAGGAGTTTCCTGTGCATCATAGGAGATTTGGCAGCATCCCTGGCCTTTACCTACTCGATACCATTAGCATCACTTCCCATTTCATAGTGTAAACCCAAAATATGTCTCCAGATGTTGACAACTATCCCCTGGGGATGAAATTAATAATATATAATAATCATTTTCTCTTT
>PVJI01017464.1:0-35607 GCA_004026765.1 Micronycteris hirsuta
GAAACCACCAGGTTTGATCTATTAACTTGAACTGTTAGAAGTGGTCAATATGCAATCACTCTTGTCATACAAAATGCAATTTTGTATCATTCAGTCTGTCAATGCCTTCCAGGCAAAGAGTACCAGGATTATACCCACAGTTGATTGCGCCTTGCAGTGAGGGAGAATACACTCCCCAGCTGTTAGAAAACATATGATTTGAGCTTGTCTTAGATGATAAATCTCTGTAGAGTTAAGGAAACAGGGCTTTGCGGTGGCCTGGGTGCTGTCAGAAAGCAGAAGCAATTCTATAACTGGGTATCTTAATAAATTTAACCTAGGAGGGAAGACTGTAGTTCAGCTAAACCTGTAATTGACAAAGAAGCATCAGCACTCATATCAGCCAGGATAAGGGAATGTTGGTCATTTTTGTGATTTTCACAATGTTCATAGACATGATTACAGAGCACTCTTGTCTTTGTCTGGATCCGTTATGGCCACTGAATGACTTTGTCTGATGTTGATGTTCTGAACAATTCTTTATATTTAACAGAAGAGCACATAGCCCAGCTGTGAGTACTGGGTGAGTACCTAGCAACATTGTGGCTTGATGATAGTATCAGGCCAACTCTGGGATGTCAGGACTGCTTTTCTTCCTCTTGGTCTTCCTCCCTGACCAAAGGGAGATGATATCCATGAAATTAAGTTTTTTACCACCGCTGAGATTTTGCTGATTAAAATCAAGTGTGTTCAGAGAACAGAGCCTATAGTTCCCTTGGGTTCATTTCTCCTTTGTCGGTCATAGGATGAGTTGTTGAATCATTTAACATGACAATGCCTGTGCAGTAACATTTAGGACTCTGGTGAGACAGATGGGTCAACTGCATAAAAAGCAAGTACTTGAAATAAGTCTCGAAGACAGGGGCCTAGACTATAAAACCCAGGCAATGATAACACCTGTGTCTGTTTAGAAAGCCAAATACCTTTTTTATAGTTTAGTCATGGACTATTCTACTTGCTCTCCAGTATTTAAGACAACACAGTTATTGTTATGGCACAAATTTTCCTTCACTAGTTAAGAATAATTCAAAAGGCTATGTGACTATCCATGATAACTCTAGCTAATGAACTTAAATTTAAACAAATTTATTGAACTCTCAGAGGCAAAGTTGTGTAATTTATAAGTTCTGTTACTCTTTTCTAGTAGTGCTTTCTTTTAAATGTGGGAGGTGTAGCCCATATACTACGCATAAAGAAGGAGTTAGTTTTCCTTACAGGAAAAATTTCCAAGTTGCCTGCGCTTGCGTCTTTTTATAGTTTTCTGAGCATTCTTTCCCAGAAAACAAAATTCCTGGTACTTTTAAGTTGCTGAAAATCTCTAATAATTATTTTGAAAACACAAGTTAAGTTAGCATGTGACAGACATTAAGAATTAATACAATTGGGTCTGGCCAAATTTTTGTCTGTCAAGTTCAGCAGTTTTCTTGAATGAAGTTAAACATGTGGGTATGTCTCTGAAGGGAATAAATGATTGTTTCATGAAGATCTTAATATTACTTCTGATTCCTGAAAGACTGGGTTTTGCTGATATAGTTGTAATAACTTCAGCAAAGGTATTTTGCTAACATGAGGTCATAGCTTAATTTTTATAAGACTATATAGAGGTTAGGATTAAAGATGTGAATAAAATTTAAGTTATGAAAGGTCCTATAAAAGATAATCTACCTTTTGAACTGCCTGAAGGAACAATTACTACATTAGTCAGCTGACAGCTATTATCTGAGAAAAGCACTTCATAAAGTTTTGTTTTTTCTTAAGTAGTCAAAGACTATACAGAGTCCAAGTAATAGAATGAAGATAAGGGATATCACATTGAGAAGTCTTTTAGCTAGTTTAATAAAGGGTATCAAAATGGAACAATAAGTAAGATTAATAGTAAAGGAAAAGCAAATGGGTAATAAAGAATAAGAACATTAATCTTCCATTATCTTGGTGGAAGCTGCTTTTCCTGTAGTCAACAATGTGTTCCATCACCTCGGGGAAGGGGGGAATTTCTCTAGTCAGGAGCTTCTGGATAATTCCTAAGACTCCTAAATTTAAGGTCTCTGAATGAATGGACATCTAATAGAAGGCAGTGTATGTCTTTTAAGTTGAGATCACCATCTTGGAGTTTTAGCAGGATATTGGTTGTTAACATTATCAGGTGAGATGTATTCCATTGAGGTTTATGGACAGTTTTTTCTCTAATATCTCCTTTAGAAAACTCAATTACCAGGTTTCAGAATATGAAGAGTCTACTTAGGTAAAAAGCTAGAGACATCATATGAGTCTCCTGTAGCATTATGTCATATCAACTTATAATAGACTAGAATATGCAATTGGAAATAATGTCCAAGTGCGTAAAGCAACCTGTTTTTTAACTCGCCAAGTGACAAGCTGTAGTTTTAAGAAAAGATTGATCTTACTGCCATCAAGATTAATGACAATGATTTGGGTCTTCGAAACTTGAAGTTATATAGAACTTTAATGGTTTTAGCTTTAGAATTCCCTGTGTTCTCTTCATTTTCCCTGAAGTTGTAGAGGATAGAGGAGATTCTGAATAAAAGGTAAAGTGAGAACAAGTTAGATACCCTTTATTTTTATAATTTCTCTTTCTTTCTCTCTCTTCTCTCTTCCCCACCCCTTTCTCAAGTAGCTTAAATTGGTGTTATTTGCTCCCTTTGGCCAAAGTTGGGATAATTTGATTATCAACTATAACAATAACTGGATTGATCCAAAACACACCCAATATGTTTAAATCATGAGTACATATAAACTTTAAAAAAAATGAATTCATCACTATTGGAGGGTGTTACAAAGCAACTTATTATTTTCAAAATTGGAAAATACAAAGAAATAAAGAAGCATTTACATTCTTTTTCCTACATGAATGATACCACTGAGTACCCAATATTAAATAAGAACTTTCCCTTTTAAAAATGTGTCACCCAAAGCAATCTACAGAGTCAATGCAATTCCTGTCAAAATTCCAATGGCATTCTTTATAGATTTAAAAGAAATAATTCTAAAATTTGTATGAAACCACAAGAGATCCCAAATAGCCAAAGCAAACTTGAAAGAGAAGAACAAGGCTGGAAGCATTACATTTCCTGTTTTCAACTATTATGAAGCTATTCCAATCAAAACAGTATACTATTGGCATAAAAAACAGACATGTAGATTAGTGGAAAGAATAGGAAAAAAAACATGCATATACAGTCAATTAATTTATGACAAAAAAGCATAGAATATACAATGGAAAAAGGACAGTTTCTTCCATAAATTGGGTGTTGGGAAAACTAGACAGCCACATGCAAAAGAATGAAACTGTACTACTCTTTTATACCACACACAAAAATTAACCCAAGATGGATTTAAGATCTGAAACAATAAAACTACTAAAATAAAACATTGGCAGTCAGCTCCCTGACACCATTCTTGGTAATGATTTGGGAGGGAAAAATTTTGGTAACAAAAGCAAAGTCAACAAAAGCAAAAACAAATAAGTAGGACTAAATCAAAACTTCAGCTACTAACAAAAAACAGAAAAAAAAGACTCAAATAAATAAAACCAGAAATTAAAGAGGAGATATTAAAACTGATACCACAAAATACATAGGATCATAAAGGACTACTATGAATAATTATATGCCAACAAATTGAATAACCTACAATAAATGGATAAATTCCTAGAAATATACAATTTATCAAGACTGACTTTCAATCAAAATGGCAGCAGAGGTAAACACAGCTCACCTACTCACACAACCACATCAAAATTACAGCTAAACTATAGAACAACCATCATTCAGAACTGTCAGAAATCAAGCTGAACAGAAGTCTTGCAACTACAGAATTAAAGAAGAATCTACATTGAGACTGGTAGGAGGAATGGAGATGCAGAAGAGGTATCCTACAGGTAGTGGATGAAAATCAGAAGAGGATATCTCAGGAGCTAAGAGTCCCAGCCCCACAGTGAGCTCCCCAGCCCAGGGTTCCAGTGCCAGGAAGACAAGCCCCCATTACTTCTGGCTGAAAAAACCAGCAGGGTTTGAGGCTGTAGAAGACAGAAACCTCTGGAGTCTCAGACAATTTCTCTTAAAGGGCCCATGCACAGACTTACTTGGAGTTACTCCCTCTGAGCTGTGTGGGGGCAGCAGATTGAAAGGCATCAGAGACATATGGGGAGAAACTGAATTCTCCGACATCAGGGCAAGAATTGGGGGATAGATTTCTCCCAGTCAGAAGTGCTGACAGAAGCCATTGTTCCCTTTCTGAGCCTTCCCCCAAAAGAGCCACAGAGCTGGCAGGCAGACACCATTCTGAGACTCCATCAACCCAGCTCACACTGTTTATCCCACTCTGGTGATTCCCTGAGGCCCTGCCCCACCCAACTCTCTGGCCCACCCAACTCTCTGGCCCACCCAAGCTATTTCCAGTGGCTTTTCCATGTGAGAGCTTGTCTCGGCCCAGGCATCAGATTTTCCTAAATTCTCTCAAACCAGAAGCATCTGGCTTCAGCGAGCCCTGTACTTCCCAGTAAGTTGCCTCAGACATGGCACTAGCAGCAGCTGGCCTTGGTTCACAGCTTGGTCTAGTCAGAGCACCTCCAGGCCCAGCATAAGTAGCAGTCATCTGCAGATCACTTTGAAGCTTATGCCGTGTGACAGAACATGGCATAACACAAGTGGTGGCTGACCTTGGACATGCCAAAAGCAATCAAGGCTTAACTACAACAGGAGGGTGTGTACAGTCCACATGGTGGGTACACCTTAGTACCCAACCTGAGCAATAAGGGAGGCTGTGCCACTGGGCTCTACAGGGCACCTACTATATTAGGCCGCTCTATCAAGCCTGGGAGATATAACAGCTCTACCTAATACATAGAAATAATCACAGGGAGGCTGCCAAAATGAGGAGACCAAGACACATGACTTAAATAAAAGAACAGAAAAAACTTCAGAAAAAGAACTAAATAAAATGGAGACAAGCAAGCTACTAGATGCAGAGTTCAAAAACTTCTTCTAAGGATACTCAAGGAACTTAGTGAGGACCTCAAAAGCATAACAAAAATCCTGTCAGAAACAAAGGATATACTAATTGAAATAAAGAACAATTTACAGGGAATCAACAGTTGAGTGGATTAAGGTGATAATCATATCAGCAATTTGGAATACAAGGAAGCAAAAAACAACCAATTAGTACACCAAGAAGAAAAAAGAATCCGAAAAAATGAGGATAGTATAAGGAAACTCTGAGACAACTTCAGGTATACCAACATTCACAAGGAGGAGAGAGAGCAAGAAATTGCAAAATTATTTGAAAAAATAGTGAAAGAAAACTTCCTTAATTTGGTGAAGGAAGTAGACATACAAGTCCAGGAGGCACAAAGAGTTCCACACAAGATGAACCCAAAAAGGCCCACACCAAGACACATCATAATTGAAATGCAAAGGTTGAAGACAGAAAATCTTAAAAGCAGCAAGGGAAAAGCAGTTAGTTACCTACAATGGAGCCTCCATAAGACTGTCAGCTGATTTCTCAAAAGAAACTTTGCAGGCTAGAAGGGATTGCCAAGAAATGTTCAAAGTGAGGAAAAGCAAGAACCTACAACCAAGATTACTCCTCACAGCAAAGCTATCGATTAGAATCGAAGGACAAAGAGTTTCCCAGACAAGGAAAAGCTAAAGGAGTTCATCACCACCAAACCAGTATTATATGAGGTGTTAAAGGGTATTCTTTTTTTTTTCCTTTTTGCATGGACAGATGAACCTTTATTTTAAAAAATAGCACTTCAAATAAATTAAAAGGGACAACAGTCAAGTGTTCAAATTGTGAAGAAATAGTTGAAAACCTAGAGAGACCGAAGCTGCAGTCTTCTAACCTCATTCTTTGTCCAACGGCAAAACCCCTCACATCTCGGTGTCCCCGCTCCATTCTCTACTGAGATGAGGGAAGCAATTGCACACAGGAGACCAGACGGAGGAGAAAGCTGCATCTGATTGGAATGGACATTGCCTCATACTTGCTAATACAGGTTTCACTTTATGACCAAATGTATTCTTCAAAAATGAAAAAAGGGGGGAGGAAAGGGTATTCTTTAAGAAGAAGAAGGTCAAAAATATGAACCATAAAATAGCAATAAATATATATCTATCAACAGTTGTTTCTAAAAAACATAATAAACAGAACAGAAACAGAATCATAGATACAAAGTACATTTTTAAGGTTGCCAAATGGGAAACTCCTGGAGGGAATGGGCTAAAAAGATAAGGGGATTAAGAAGTACAAATTGGCAGTTACAGAGTAGTCATGGGGGTGTAAAGTACAGCAGAGGGAATAGAGGAGCCAAAGAACACACGCGCATGACCCATGGACAACAATGCGGGGATTTCTGGAAGGAGTGGGGGCGGTGAGTAGAGGAGAACAAAGGGGAAAAAACTGGGACCACTGTAATAACATTAATGATAAAATATAACTTTAAAAAAAAACAAATCATGAAGAAACAGAAATCTGAACTGACCAATAACAAGTAAAGTGATTGAATCAGTAATCAAAAGCTTCCCTACACAGAAAAGCCCAGGACCAAATAGTTTGGTAAATTCTACCAAACATTTAAAATAAGAATTAACACCAATCCCCAAACTCTTCCCAAAAACTGAAGAGGAAGGGACACTCCTAAACTTATTTTAAAAATCCAGCAGTACCCTAATACCAAACCCAGATACAGACACTACAAGAAAAGAAAACTATATACCAATATACATAATGAATACAAAAGCAATAATTTTCAGAGCCCTGGCTGGTGTAGCTCAGTGGATTGAGCGCGGGCTGGGAACCAGACGGTCCTGGTTCGATTCCCCGTCAGGGCACATGCCTGGGTTGCGGGCCAGGTCCCCAGTGAGGGCCATGTGAGAGGCAACCATACATTGCTGTTTCTCTCCCTCTCTGTCTCCCTCCCTTCTCCTCTCTCTAAAAATAAATAAATAAAATCTTTTTAAAAAAAAGCAATAATTTTCAACAAAATATTAGTGAACAATTCAACGACATAGTAAAAGGATAATACACCACAATCAAGTGGAATTTATCCCTGAGATACAAGAATGGTACAATATATGCAAATCAATAAATGTGATACACCATATTAATAGAATAAAAAATACAAATTATATGGTCCTCTCCATAAATGTAGAAAAAGCATTTGACAAAATGCTACATCCTTTCATGATGAAAATCCTCAACAAATTGGAGTTTCTATAGAAGAAACATACCTCAACATAATAAAGGCCATCTATACACGACAAACTCACAACTAACAACATGCTCAACAGTGAAAGGTTGAAAGCTTTTATTCTAAGAACAGACACAAGATAAAGTTGCCCACTTTCACCAATCTTATTCAACACAGGACTGAAACCTCTACCTTTCAGCATTCAGGGGGGAAAAGTCTATACAGGAGCATCCAAATCAGAAAGAAAGAATTAAAATTGTCATTATTCGCACATGATATAATCTTATATGTAGGAAACTCTAAAGACTACATACACACAAAACGTTAGAAAGAATAAATGAATTCAACAAAATTTCAGAATACGAAATCAACACATAAATATCCATTGCATTTCTATACACAAACAATGAACAGTCTGAAAAGAAAACTTCAATAACAATTCCATTTACAGTAGCATCAAAAGGGAAAAAAATACCTAGGAATAAAGTTAACTAAAGAGGTGAAAGACTGCCCGGCTGGTGTAGCTCAGTGGATTGAGTGTGGGCTGGGAACCATAGGGTCCCGGTTCGATTCCCAGTTGGAGTACATGCCTGGGTTGCGGGCCAGGTCCCCAATGAGGACCATGTGAGAGGCAACCATACATTGCTCTTTCTCCCTCCCTTCTCCTCTCTCTGAAAATAAATAAAAAATCTTTAAAAAAAAAAGAGGTGAAAGACTTATACACTGAAAACTACAAAGTATTAATTGAAGACACAAATAAATAGACATCCACTGTGCATGGATTGGAAGACAATATTGTGACCACGTCTGTACCCCCCAAAATGGTACAGGGATTCAGTGCCGTCCCTATCAAAATCCCAAAGACATTTTTTACAGAAATAGGAAAGACAACCCTAAAATTCATATAGAATCACAGAAGCACCCTGCATAGCCAAAACCACTTTAATAAAGAAGAACTTAAACTGTAAAACTCCTAAAAGAACACGTAGGGGGAAATCTTCATGACATTGGTCTTGGCACTGATTTCTTGAATATGACACCAAAAGCACAGGAAAAAAAACATAAAAAATAGACAAGTGGGGCTACATTCAACTAAAAAATCTTCTGTACAGCAAAGGAAACAATAGAGTGAAAAGGCAACCTATGGAAAGGGAGAGATACATTTGCAAATCCTGTATCTGATAAGAAATTAATATGCAAAATACAGAAGCTATTACTACAACTCAATAAAAATAAATAAATAAATAACTGAATTTTTAAAAGGGCAAAGGATTTGAATAGACGTCCTCCAAAGAAACCAACATGTATATGAAGGACAATTAACGTCACTAACCATTAGGGAAATGCAAATGAAAACCATAGTGAGATATCACTTCACACCAGCTGGAATGACCACTATCAAAAAAAAAAAAAACCAACAATAATTAACAAGTATTGGGAAGGTATAAAGTTTCAGTAAAACAAAATTAAAAAGTTTCTAGAGATATGCTGCACAACATCGTTTTTATAATTAACAATACTGTGCTGCACACTTAAAATTTTGCTAAGAGGGTAAATCTCATGACAAGTGTTCTTAACACAGTTTTAAAAAATGTTCAATAAGGCAACCTAAAGGGCTAATTTAGTTAATAGCTTGAGACCATCGGGAGCAGGGCCCCATGTGTGCTGTGACACTCTGGTCCCGGTGAGGCAGGAGAACAAGAAGCTAGGAAAATTCCTGGGCAAGTGAAGTGGGAAAACTGAGACAAGGAAATAAAATAAGACCAGACAGTTTGAGCAATTTACAGCCAGGTGGTGAATCACAAGAACTTCTCTCCCCTAATCAAGGATACTTGAGAGTGAATGGTTTATACCTCTCCTCCCTAACCAGAAAGTACATAGCTTAAATCTCTTTGGTCTGGGAGATAGAGAACAGAGACCCTATTAATGTCATTTGTGCCAGCTAAGCCCAGGACAGATGAAGTCAGGGGAACAAATAACAAAAACCCCATTAAAAGCCAGACAGACCCAAGATAAAAGTAAAACAGTATAGCAGACAAAAGAATATCCCGAAAACCTCCCTATGCACTCATTTTGACATATCAGCATATTAAAAATACTCCTGGAAATCTGATGAATATTCTGCGGAAAACCTCCGCTAAGATTCTCACCCACAGAAAAGAAAAAAAAAAAAAAAAAAGACTAAAAAGCCCTCAAGACAAAGACTCAGCAAGAGCTTACTCTAGAGCATGCCCATGCCCCTTCCCGGCTATGAACTTTCTATTTCCTCCTAAAAACTAAGGGTCTCAAGGAGACTTGCAGCCAGGGGAGCAGTGGGTAGAGGCAGCTTGTCTCCAGGGCCCCCTTTCTCTGGCTTCCAGGTGAGCTAACAGCAGCCCCAACGTGGCTCACTCCTTTCCTATAACTTTCTGGAGAGCCAAAGCCATCCTACTTAGTCTCTCTCCTGTTACTTCTTTAACCATAAGTTTCCTCTTTGTTTCAGTGTCCCCAGACTTAATAAACATACTCTCAAAATCACCTGGACTCGTGTTGTGAAATATTTCTTACACAAAGTCCAGAACCCACACACATACTTACAGGCCGGCCTGAGGCAGACCCACTCCGGGCTAATGCCTGTCCAGTAAAACAGGCACAAGTCACCTATCATATAGTAAGTGCTCGAAAAATAGGTACTGAAAAAAATGAAAGCACAATTTGGTCCATACTCTTATGGATGCATTTCCACAATATATTTTTTTAATTCCCAAAGGAAGGAGTGATGCATTACTTACAAACATGACTTCCTAAAATGTTGTCCTCTGAGAAAGTTTGACATGGGCTGCTTTAAAAATGAAAATATATCCATTACTTATAACAAGAAAGAATGAAAAAAAATAGCTCTTTAATAAGAAAGAAGGCAATTTCCAGGTTTGGCACAGCCCTTCTGTAAGAACCACATTTCTCACTAGAGGGCGCTGAGAACCCACTGATCGATGGCAAGAGAGGCTGAATAAAAAAGCTGTTCCACTTCAGTGGGGGAAAGGGTCTGTTTGAGTAAATACGGCATCTAATTTCAGAAGTTGGATTTTTTACATGCCAATTTTCTTCAGTTATATAATTATGTGAAAGGTGATCCATGTGAAATTTCCTTATAGGCAATTGGTACAATAAGTTTGTATTATAAGCGAGTATGGTATGGGTCTAATAAGAGATGTTGCATTATCCTTGCTCTTGTGTGAGAAAAAATTCCTAGTGTATTCATGAGAAAGTACAAATAATATAAGGTAGTGGTGATTTGGGGTACCCAGAAAGGCTTCTTGTGGAAATATAATTCTTTCTCACTGGCTGCTCTTTTCCGCTTTCCATGTATAACCCCAGGAGGCATTTTACCCTTTAAAGTCGCACCTTCTTGGACATGTTTGAGAAGAGGGCTATGTCATAGCCAGTCCCGAGCCAGCGTGTGGAGCAGCCTGCTTCTTCGCCGTTCTCCACTGCATCTCCTCAGGCACTCTCAGCTCAGACACTGGAGAGCCATGAAAAAGGTGCTGCCACCTGTCGGGCTGCCAAATCCTTCCTTCCCAACAGCAGTGTTAACTCAAGACTGTGGAGAACAGAGTTTTACCTAATGCCTGGGGGGAGGGAGGGACAGCATCGTATCTTAAAAGTCCCTTGTCCCTTTACCCTCTGCAACTGGGAGCTTCTCACTGGCCGTCTTTACTCCTCGGGTTCCAGACCACCCCCATCCCCAGGTTATAACACCTTACTCTAACCTTTGAATATTTTCACATTTCTCTTTATCTTACACAATGGTTCCAGAGAGTTCCAGCGTGTCTTATGCAAGTACCAGGTCTGGCAGGAGTGAGGCCTGCTTGAGTGTGGTTGGTAGGGTAATAAGATGGGTGTAATAATTTATAGTTTTAATTTGAACATGTCACCTAAAATGTCATATGAGTGTGATATTGTTATGTTACAGAATTACATGCTTACAATTTTGTAATAAAAACGGGGTGCTTAGTGCTGGACCTGTACGTCCCAAATATTATACGGAACATATTTATCCTAAAAAAATTATTCCTTATTTATCTAAATTTAAATTTTACAGGACACCCTATTTTTTCCCTCAGTATAACAACTCTAAGCATTTACTCTGCTTTCCCTGGGGTCAGAGGAGGAAACCCAGGGCTCCCACCTGGGCTCCCTTTATTAAACAAGTTCTGTCTGGCTCATGCTCTCCTATCCAGCCCATACTCAAAGAAAACCACTTATCTCATTTCTCTTCCTTAGAACAAATATTTGGGTTATGTTTTAAATAGCAGAGTTTTTCTTTCTGTCTCACTAGTATATCACCTGTCTTTTAACATGTCGTTGCATCCAACAAGTTAAATAGATTACTTTGCTTTCAGGTTTCAGAATAGCCTCATCCACACGTCTGGTTCATTGAATTCATGTTCACTCAATGTATGCTAAGTGCTAGCATGTCAAGATGAGTGAGAGAAAGGCCTGGTCAGTGGAGGCAGTGTAGTTTAAAATGAAGAGGTAAGCAGCTATTGCACATCAGCTGATGGCTCTGAACCTAGCTGAAAGCACTGAAGCCACATGTCGGTTGGACATGGATCGTAAATTGGTGACATTTGAAAGGTAAAAACAGCCTTCTGGAACACCATCACACTTACACTTTTCTTAAATAAACTTCTCCATTTGTGAGCAAAGTGTCTGGAAATGTATCCCTTAAAATAATCTTTTCTATGAACCTCTTGAAAAGGCTTCTTGAACTTTAAAGCAAGAAAGGAAAGGTGAAGTATGGGGCCAGTCCTAGGAAGAGCAATTAAATGAACTGAATGTTTATTTGCCCAATATGGGTATGATCAGAGGCACCCAACAATGGGTTTTACCAAGGGGGCCAAAGACTGAGTTACTATGAAGTCTGTCTCTTTCTTTCTCTCTCTATCTCTCTCTCTCTCCCTCTCTCTCATATGCTTCACGAACACAGTCCAAGTTTGCCTTAGCCAGTCTTTCTTTGCGCATCTTTCTAAACATCCCCTTTTTTAAAGATACATTTCGTTCGTGTGGACCAAAGCATTCAACTAGGTTCTCCTGAAGCCTGGATGCAATCATTTGATTTTTACTTATTTGTGCCCCTACCGTTTATACGTAGATTTTACTGTTTAGCTTTCAGACGCAGTGCGCGCGCGCACACACACACACCCCTTTTTGTTTGTTTGTTTGTTTGTTTGTTTGTTTTAATTCTTGGTTAGAAGAATTTGACTGCCTTCATAAAGCAGAAAACAGCAGATTAGGCTCCAGTCCAGAACGCAGGCACAGCGATCCCAAGAGAGTGTTTGCAGAAGGTGAGCTTGTAAATGCTGCTCTCCGTGGCTCTAAGTACGAGAAGTCTGGGGGAATCTATCAGCACCATCTGCACAAGCTGCCCGTCTAGAGGGAAGATTTTGTATCCTCAGACCCGAGGTCTACCAACACCCAAAAGACAAGACACGCATGCGCACAGCGAAGCGGGAGTAAGGCAGCACGGGATGGGCGCGCGCAAGCGGCTGCCTGGCGCGGGGCGGGAGGCGGGAGCGCGCGCCCGGTGGACGTCATTGACCCCGGTTGGCTGCACCGGAAGAGAACGCGTGCACAGCGCCCGGGTTTAGACCATGGCTCACAGGCCCAAAAGGACTTTCCGGCAGCGCCGAGCCGACTCTAGTGACAGCGATGGCGCCGAGGAGCCAACTGCTGGACCTAGTGTGCCGGGGGAGCAGGCAGCCCCGGGCCCTGCGGAGGAAGGACCGCCTCCTGGAGGGGGCCGCGCAGAGGCAGCGGGACGGCCCTTTCGGGGCCGGGGCTCTCGGGGCCGAGGCCGGGTCTGGGCGAGTTCCCGGCGCGCTGCCCGAGCGACTCCGCGCGCGGACGGCGGCTTGGACGCTCCAGGTGACTTGGAACAGCAAGGTGGGCGCCCCAGGTGACTCGGTAGGGGCAGAGCGGGAAGAGGCCCGCGGGATTCTCTAGAAGTTTCTGCACCCTGCTGCTGACCAGCAATGCTCAGTAGTGGAGATAGTAAGCAAGACAGCCCGCCTGCGAGCACTTGCCCGCTTCCCAAATGTTCATTGGGCTCCTTGGGGTAGTAGAAGGAGTCCTGTAGGGCTTGGGGGGCTCATCTGGACCATCAGATGAACCATCATCAGTTATAGCTTTAGTGCAGTATTTGATGTTTTTTTCTAACACCCTTAGGTAGGCGAAAATTATATGTGCCTTTTGGAAACGTCCTCAGTTATTTTTCTAGAAAATGCTCAACCAGAATATTACATTAGAAGAATGCAGATAGCAGGCTTTGAGACATTTTCTTTCACCCCTGTTCTTTTTCACCAGTTATTTGGGAAAATTGAGATAAAGGTAACTATATGTCACTAAGCAACAATACGTTGATGACACTGTAGACTGTATCAGTAAAGGTGCAATAAAGGCATTAAATAGAATGTAGTAGTTTTGAAATACCTTTGCCTTCTTAAATACAGGATTCAAGCAGCATAAATTTGTTTGCATAGCCCTGGCTGGTGTGGCTCAGTGGATTGAGTGCTGGCCTGAGAACCAAAAGGTCACCCGTTGGATTTCCAGTCAGGGCAAATGGCTGGGTTGCAGGCCAGGTCCCCGGTAGGGGGCACGTGAGAGGCAACCACACATTGATGTTTCTCCCCCTCTCTTTCTTCCTCCCTTTCTCTAAAAATAAATAAAACACTTTAAAAAAGAAAGAAATTTGTTTGCATAAAATGTATTCTGGTGTGAATTGGGGCTTTATAAGAATGCAGTTTGTGGTTAGTCTTAAAGTAAAAAAAAATTTTCTCCTCACTACTTTTAGTCCAAGTATTTTGGTGACTTCTTATAGTTTTTTCTAAATTTCTGGTAACAACTTTTATTTTTATACTCCATGTAAGTCGTCTTGTCACTGGAAAGGGAGGAGGGCCAAGGCAGGTCTGCCCCTGCCAGCCCAGTCTGGAATGTGTGGGTTCTCGACCTCATGCAGGAAAGGTTTCATGACAGGAGTCCAGGTGGGTTCTAAGAGCACCTTTATTAAAGCTGGGGACAGGGAAGCAAAGGGAAGGTTTCAGATAGAAGAAGCAAAGTCACAGCAATGGGAGGGAGCGTGGACTGGGCTGCTAGACTTACTTAAGGAAGTCACAGTAACAGAAGTGAGCCACGCTGGGCTGCGTGCGCTCAGGGAACAAGTTACAGAGGCAAAAGGAGAGCCCTTAGACACAGGTTCAGGGGGTCGGCCTGGGATGAGCTGACTCTGCCCACTTCTCCCCTGGTTGCAAGTCTCATGGGGACCATGGAGCTTGGGGAAAAGAGCAAAAGTATACTCTTGAAGAAAGGAGTGAGGGGAGGTGTGCAGAAATGCTGGAGAAAGCATCATTGAGTCCTTTGTCTTAAAGGTTTTTATCTGTTTTCTGGGGAGGGTCTCAACAGAATATTCCAAAGCTTTCCAGGTTTGCCTTTTGATAGGCTGATGGATCAAAATGGGCTTATAGGAGTTTGGAATCACTCTATTCAGTTTCACTGCTTTACTTGGATTTGTCTGGCTAATTGGGTTTTTGTTATTTATTCCCCCTATTTCATTTGTTCTGGGGTTTGGCTGGCCCTAGTGGCACTAACTGGGTCTGTGTTATCTATCTCCCCAACCAGAGTGATTTTAGTTACTCACTCTGGTTGTGGAGGAGAGGTATAAACCATCTGTTCCTACGTGTCCTTAGTCAAGGAAGATCATACAATTTATTAGCGGGCTGTTAATTGCTTGGCCTTGTTTAACTTTTTGTCTCCATTTTTCTCCACTTTCCAAGGAATTTTTCTAGCTTCTTACTATCCTGATTAAACATTAATAGGATGAATTGAGGCCAGGAGTTGCCTTTTCTCTGGCCTTCTTTTAAAAAAAAAAGTCGTCCTTAGACGTTTTTGTCTTACTAATCCCTTTATACTCTTGAAAATAATTAAGGATCCCAACAATCTTCTGTGGATTATTTCAATTACTATTCACCACATTAAAAATTAGGGTAAATTTTAATTCATTTTATAAATTAATCCATTACAACATAAGGATAAGTAACATTTTTGTGAAAAATAACTATTTTCCAAAAAATAGAGTGGGATTGTTTTCAATTTGCAGATCTCTTTAGTGTGTGACTTAATGGAAAACAGCTCAGTTCTCAAAGCTGCTTCTGCGTTCATTCTGTTGTGACACACAGTTTCGTTTGCAGTAGGTGAAGATAATCACAAATAGGCGATTAAGGGGAGTACTTAATAGTCTGTTTAAAATCATTGAGGGTGTTTTGCTACAACAGAGCTCAGGTAAAATTTTCTTAAAGGTTAGTTTGCAACATAGAAGGTAAAACTATCAAAATTTTTTTGTAGTTCATTACATTAAAATACACTGGTGTATTTTGCTTTTTGAATGGATCTTTTTACCCATGCATGATTGGTAATATGTTTGACTATTTGGAAAGTATTGGTTCACTGAGTTTGCAGATCTTGCAAATGTTGGTATATTTTATGACTCCATATCAAAAAAAAAATCCATTGATGTTACTAGTGATATAATCAGTGTTCTAAAATTCTAGTTTTCACTTGAAATCTCTTAATTTCTGAAGTGATAGGCCCCACTTTGCTCACTTTTGTGAAAATGTTTGGTACAGATACTCAGATATCCATGTAGATACTCAGATATCCATGTCTGAGTGACTAGAGTTCGTCAGTTGTTCGAGTGAACCGGCGTTCCTCCTGGAGGTGGAGGGTCAGCAAGCAGCTCATCACCTGGGTGCTTTTCCGCAAGGCAGCCATTGCATTATTGCATCTCAGTACATCTGAGAACTGCTTTGTGTGTGTTTCCATTTTGTTCCCTGGATTATTAAAAAGATTTTTTAAGGGTCAAGATTTGATAAAATTAATCATTTTTATTGCTTTATCAAGGACCATAAGTGAAACTTTTTCCTGCCATTGCATGGTAGTGAAGCACACAATGGTTGCTACTTTAGATTGGTGTCACTGTCGTGAATCATATTAAGAGACCGGCAGTTTCAACCACTACCGCTTTTGCTTCATTATATAAGTATCAACAGCGCATAAAGGGCAAGTAAAATGTTAATATTGTTATGAAAGTAGCTCTGACTTGACAGACCCTCTGAGAGGGTCCCAGGGACCCCCCCACCCTCCATCTGGTGATGGACCGTCCTATGAAAACCACTGCTCTGGTGTTCATCGCCTTGAAAATGAGGACTTGCCATAAGTAGCAGAGACTAGAAAGATGTAAGCTGCAGCTATATTCCTTTGTATTTTAAGTTTGATCTTACTCCAGACTTTTTTTTTTTACTATATCTAGGTTTACTTAAGGGAAGCTTTTAAGACAAAGAGCACTATTTATGTAATCTTAAATAGTAAAGTTATTCATAAAAATTACCAAAAAAATGTGAATTAACATATCCTTTCTTGGCAACTATGAATTCCTTTATCTTTTGTTCATTTAATTCTCACAACACCTCTTTGGGTGTTATCTCTTAATACTATCTTTGTTTAATAGGTTAATTGACAGACTAAGTGTCCTTCCAAAAATCACATAATGGAAATTAATCCATAATTGATTGGAGACTATAGTGCTCGTTACGGTAATTCTTGCCACCAGCCAATGAAATATGACATAATATAAGAAGAGCCTACATTCTAGAGTTGCGTGAAATTTCGTTGAGAGCCCTGCTTCCCCACTCGTTAACTTCGTGCCATTAGACATGTTATTTAGCTTCTTCAATCCCGATGAAAACATGAGTGCTCCTCAATAACAGCATTTATTGATACTTTATAGAAATGTGAATATAAAATGAAATAATCCTGATAAAGCAGATTCCAACGTACCTAACACATACTAAATATGCATTAAATATTTTTTCTTTTTCTACTTATTCACACAGTATTTTCTTTTTTGTGTTTTGTTTTTTTCTCTAATGTTCCCTTCCCCCTTCTCATTACATTGTTTACAGGAGTATTTTACTAGACAGGTTGATAGTACAAATAGGACAAATCTTTGTACATTTTTTAGACCATCCATTGGCTTCAGAAATAGTGGGAGTTGGAGAAAGGCCTGTATATCTACTTTACATATGTGGAATAAAATTAGAACACCATAGTATACATATGCCTTGTGTTGCTCAGAATTTTAATTATTGATTCCAATATCCTGACTCTGTCTGTTATATTCAAAGATATTCTGTTAGAATCCAGAACAGCCGATCTTTCCGCAGATGAAGAGGACGGACCACAGTGTGCCTCGGGAAGTAAGGATGACCGGAGTTCGTCTTCCAGCAGCTCTAGCACTCTGGAAGAAGAATTTTCATCAATAGGTTGGTAATTTTGTAAGTTTTGTAAGAATTTTATTTCTAATATCACTGTCTTTCTATATCAGTGATCTTATTATTAATAACATAAACTCTAGTAAAGTATGGGGCAAGTAGTTATTACTGGTGATGGTCAGAGTTTCTATATTGACCGTTCATTTCCATTATATAACATACCTCAGGTCAGACAGCGAGTAAGAGGCCCAGCCAAGACTCAGACCCAGTCACTCTGCCCCAAAGCCTATGTTCTTAACTGCTGTGCTACATTGGGTTCACACCCGTATCTCAAGGACTGTAAGAATTTTTCAGTGAGGAAGTTTGAGGTACAGGGTGTAGCTTTTATAAAACTCTAGGAAAGATAACATAGAGTGTGTAGGGAACTAAAAATAGTTGTTGGACTGAAAATATTTAGTTGTAGTTTAAGAAACAGGAACAAAAAGTAAGCAAGCAGAGGGACAAGTTGGAGTCAGGCAATGTAGGGCTTGGGGAAACTACTGAAAATTTTATATAACTAGATGACATGACCATTTTTGTGTTTTAGAAAAATCAATCCAGTTCCAGGGTTGGCAAACTACTGCCTGTGGGCCAAATCTAGCCCACCGCCTGCTTTTGTAAATAGAGTTTTTGTAGCCACACTCATTCAGTTACGTGTTTTCCGAGGCTGCGTTTGCACAGCAGAGTTGAGACGTTGACTTTACAGCACACAAAGCCCAAAACGCCTTTTGCTCTAGCTCAGGTTCACGAGTTGTTCTGTGCTCTGTTTCAGTCTCATGAAACCTAAAACCACTTCTGAGGAAATAAGTAAAATACATCGTTTTATAAAGGAAACAAATGAATTTGAAATATAATTGTTAACATATATTTAAAAAGTGCTTTATTAGCTTATCAAATAGGAAGAACCAGTAGTTCTTGTAGTTTTTTTCTGTCTGCAGGTTTGCAGGGTACGGGTACTTGGTGACGAAGCCTAGTAGACAAGGGCAGCCTTGGCTAGACCAGCTGCAGCGCTGTCCTGTGGGCCTTTCTGCGATGGTGTAAAAATTCTGTGTCTTCACTATCCCGTACATTAGCTGCTAAGCACGTGTGGCCACAGAGGTCTTGAAATGTGGCTAGACCAACTAAGGAACTGGATTTTAATTTGATTAAATTTAAGTAGTCACATAGGGCAAGTGGTTACTATATTGAACAGTGCTGCTATAGGAGATGTTGGATTAGACAGTGTAAGACAGTAACTGTGAAGTGTTGCAGCACTGAGCACCCAGGGAAAGAAGGCCGTGTTTGGAAAGTGTGGCATAGTTTTTAATGATAGTGACTGAGGTGTTGCTGGCATGCAGTGCCCGGGAGCAAGCGATAATGAATGTCCTGCACGGTGCAGGACAGCTCAGCTCAGTAAAGAGTTGTCCCTCCGCAAATGCCCTTTTGAGAAGCACTGATTGAAAGTTGAAAACTTGTCCTGTGAGGAACACTTTTTTCTTTCTGGAGAAGAAAAGATGTAGAGGGAATATAAGTTTAAGGACTGATATACAGAAGGAGTACATTTATTTTTTCAGATGATAGAACTATTAGAATGATCCAGTAACGGAATATTTGCCTCAAGATGTTCAGTGTTACAGAGACCACTTGTTATAGCGGGGCATGGTATTTAACCTCTACTACTTAGACAGGATGTAAAATTTATTTATGAGTTAAAAATCTATAAAAACATTTTGTATTACTATAAAGCAGTATGCTTACTTTATTAATTGATCCCATGTCTGCCCAACCTCTGTGGGAACCCTTGAGCTACGTGTTGGATATAGACAGGACTGGATAGAGAACTCTTTCTCTTGAGTTTTTGCTTTATTTTTGCTTAAGAGGATTAGCTTTATGTAGCACTGATTTAATGTATCTCGCCAGTAAGTCCATTCACTGTGATTTATTAATTAAATCTTATCGAGTCATTTGCAGGTGACTCACTTCCAACTCTGTTTCTGTTTTCATAATTACTTGAGTAATTAAACCTAAGTGCATCATCTTAACCTGGTTGCACATTAAAATCCCTGTGGGCTCAGATCAACTGAATCTAGATAAGACAGAATGTAGAACCGTCTGGCATTACATTACAATCAACATTTTGCGGGGCGTAGTTATTCAGCGGTTAAGAATCTGGTGCACTATGTGATTTTCCCCACATGTTTTAACATTATCCACAAGGAAAGCATGCAGCCGCAACTGATAAATACTTCAGGAGGATGAGGAGACACCTGACCTGTATCATGGTCCTGAATAAGTACTAATCTATTAAAAGTAAATCACTTGATTTGATGTTCCTTGTTTTGTTTTTTGTTTGTTTGTTTGTTTTGTTTTTTAATCCTCACCTGAGGATGTGTTCATTGATTGTAGAGCTAGAGGAAGGGGGAGAGAGACAAACATCCATGTGAGAGAGAAACATTGATCAGTTGCCTTCCATATGTGCCCAGATCGGGGGTCGAACCCAATCCTTTTGGTGCATGGGATGACACTGCAACCAACTGAGCCACCCAGCCAGGGTGATATTCCTTATTTTTAATGAACATATATTGCTTTCTAGTGATCGCCACCTACTGTTTCATAATTAATCCAAGTACTTTTTGATTTCCTTAGTACTAATTATCACATGTATTGGTCTGTGATTTCTGAAATCTGTCTCCTTTTTTCTGTTTCAAAAATTAGAACATTTCTGCCCTGGCTGGCGTAGCTCAGTGGATTGAGCACAGGCTGCAAACCAAAGGGTCACCATTCGATTCCCAGTCAGGGCACATGCCTGGGTTGCAGGCCAGGTCCCCAGTGAGGGCCATGTGAGAGGCAACCACACATAGGTGTTTCTCTCCCTCTCTTTCTCCCTCCTTTCCCTTCTGTCTAAAAATAAATAAATAAAATCTTAAAAAAAAAAAATTAGAACATTTCTAGCCCTGGCCAGGTAGCTCAGTTGGTTAGAGCGTCGTCCTGCTATGTACGCCAAGGTTACAGATTTAGTCCCCAGTGGGATACATGAAAAAATCAACTGATGACTGCATAAATAAGTGGAACAACAAATCAGTGCTCTCCCTGTCTCTTTTTCCCCTTCCTCTCTCTCTAAAATGAGTAAGTAAAATTGTTTAAAAACATTGAAACATTTCTGCCTCTCCAGCAACATGATATTTTTTCTATTTATTTTTGAAGGAATTTGGACCATGTGGAAAAGACACCCTAATTAATATTTTGAAATGCTTGAAATAGAATTTCTCTTGCCATTTTGTTTAACCTTAGCATTTTACTTAAGAAACCATTTCTTCCCACAGCATAAAGATTAATTTCAGTTTAGATTATGCATAAAGAAACTTGTTTTGAATTGGAAGAGTTCGTATGAATAAGTTTTATACTCTATAAAATCAAGAAAAAATAAAACAAGGCTCTATTAAAAGATGTTATCTTTTAATTCTCTCATTCACCTGATACTTCTTCATTCGATTCATTTAAAGGAAAATTTTAGTAATTAAATAAAAATTTTCTCCATCAAAATAATTTTCTTCCATTACTGATGAAGATTTCGAGCCATTTACGTTCATGTCAAAATAGTAAAAAAAGTACAAAACTGGTATCATTTTTTAATTTAAATATGAGGAATATTTATTTCTGTTGGTGCTTGGTTTTCAATATCCTCCTCTTTGTTTCTTTCAGTAAATATCCCTGATGCAGCTTGCATTCAGGCAGCCCGCAGAAAACGTGAATTGGCCAGGGCCCAAAAAGACTATATTTCTTTGGATGTCAGACACCCTTCCACCATCTCTGATATGAAGGAAAACAGTGAGGAAGATTCCGAGAGTGAGCCTGATGACTATGAAAAGAGAATACCGTTTGCACCAAAGCCCCAAACACTTAAACAAAGAATGGCTGAAGAAACAAGTACATATTTAATTTATTTACAATATGAGTATCAAGGCTTGTTTGCTAGAATATATTATTATGGTAAATCTTCCATAAAAACATAATGTAGTGTCTCATATTCTAAAGGGTATTAAAGTTGATTTTTATTTAGTACCAATGTGGTCAATGACATTAAGCCTCTAAAAGACATCTCTATCAAAGTGTTATGAAAGGGTATGTGTAATGTTTTCACTGTTATCTACTTGCCACGCAGTGCTCTTGGCTGGGTAAAAAAAATTCATGCCGCCTTATTTTTAATACTGAAAATTACTGTCACCTTTATAAAGACTTTTTTCTTACCATGGAAGCATCTGCAGGGATTTTAGGTGTCAGGTATTGAAATCTTCCCTGCTATAGTAAAAGATTTTCTCAACCCATAATCTTAACTCTCAAAAAACTGTTTTCACATTTCTCACTTATGAACTATTATATTTTAGTAATATTTTTGTCACTACAAATAGTATTATTTCAGAATGAGATTTGGTTCCTTGTAACCTCAAAATTATTTTTAAATATTTAGATTCTCAAGTAGAATTGAGAAACTCTGATATCAGAAGCCAAATGTTTCTTTTTTCCTAAGCTTTTTTAATGAGTCTGTACTGTTTTGAGTGGGACAGTTGGTGACAAATGCAGTTTCTGGAGTTAGATTGATGGAGTCAATTCCCAGCTTCAACACATCCTCAGGCAGGTTATTTACTTTTAATATCTGAGTTTCCCCATTTATAAAGTGAAGGTGATAATAGAGCCCTATTCCCAGAATTATTGTGAAGAATAAGTTAACACAGACAAAAAGCTGCTACGCCAGCACATTATAAGCCTCTCAAAAATGTTAGCTACTGTATTAAAAAGGGAAAAATATTGAATACTCATACACGAACTGTTTTTTTTTTTCCTAGCAACCAGAAGTGAAGAAACAAGTGAAGAAAGCCAGGAAGATGAAAATCAAGATATTTGGGAACAGCAACAAATGAGGAAAGCAGTTAAAATCACAGAGGTAACAATTCTCTTACATCGTGTGCATTAGTTCCCTGTGACAGCTCTGACAAAGCCCCACAGCTGGGACGGCTCAATGCAAGACACACTGATTCTCTGACGGCTGTGGAGCCTAGAAGTCTGAAATCCAGGCGTCGGCAGGTCTGGCTCCCTTTGGAGGCTCTAGAGGAGAACCCCTCTTTTGCCCTTTCCAGATCTGGTCACTCTAGGTGTTCCTTGCTTTGTGACTGCATTTCTCCTTTGCCTCATTCACAAGGCCTTCTTTTCTCTGCTTGTACGCTGTCACCTATAAGGACACTTGATGAATTTAAGGCCCACTTGGCAATTCAGGATGCTCTCATCTTGAGATGCTTCACTTAATTACACCAACAAAGACCCTTTTCCCAAATAAGATCCTGTTTGCAAGTTCCAGAGGTTGGAACACAGACATATCTTTTAGGAGGCCATCATTTAACCACTACACTATGTATATATATATGCTTTTCCAAATTAATTTTGAACACCTTCCACATATTTATTTAAGCCACTTCAGAGAACCATATCTTTGTTATCTTTAATTGTATAGTAATTAACAGTATATAGTAAATAATAAATTGCCTAAACATAAACTTTAAAGAAATAGTGAGGTTGAAAACAAAACTCACAACCAAAAAGAATATGTATTGTCCTTGGAGTTGGAAGTTCTGGATTTGGGCTCTGACAGTACCCCTAAAGCATACATTCCATGAGGTTAAGAGTTATTAACCATTTTGTTCACTGTTACATCCCACAGTCCCTAATACTGTGAGTGCTCTATAAGTATTTTTATGACTTTGAGCAAATCACTTAATTTTTCTGAATCTCAGTTTTCTCATCAATAAAATGGGAATAATAATGTTACTTAACTGAGTAGGCTGTAATGCTCATAATGATCTAAATCATAGTGCTTATAACTTATATAATAGTATACAAAAACATAGTTTTATTTAATCTTTCTAATGAGAATGCTTTGAAAGATTATTTGCTCTTTTAAGTAAGAAAGTATTGTAAAATCTCCATGTCATTAAAATTTAAAAAACTGAGGAAAGGTAGGCCTTTGGTTGTAATTTAGAAATCTCCAAATAGAGAAATGATTTACAGCAGCAGTCCCCAACCTTTTTGGCACCAGAGACCGGTTTCGTAGAACATGTTTTTCCCACTGTGGGGTACAGGGAGGCGGGGGGAAGGGGTGGCGGGATGGTCTCAGGATGATTCAATTGCATCACATTCAGGCTTGCTTCCAGCCGTGCGGCCTCGTTCCTAACAGGCCGTGGACTGGTCCCATGGCCTGGTAGTTTGGGACTCCTGATTTAGAGAACTGTTTTATGACTATAAATACTTTGGGGGAAAAAACATGCTACAGTTCCTACTCTTAACTGCTCAAATTTGCATAATTTCTTTTTATTTTAGATTGTCAACATAAGAAACATCCTGTAAAAGTTTTTGTGACTTTATTTGAGTCAATCTGAGTTGAGATTTTTGTTCCCAAGAACAGCAGTTATGCACCTTATTTTATACATTACAGTCAGAGGGGAGGTATAAGGGGGTTACATGAAATCCATTGGTGATAGATAGATTAGGGAGGTAGGAGAAAGTAAAGCAGGGAAGTCTCTGGGATTAGATAAAAAGTAAAACAAATAGACACATACTTCTACATTTGTAGGTATAGGATAGTTAACAGTTAGCAATTAACTGATACGATAACAGGGAGGGAATTTGTGGTCTCTGCTTTGGGGAGATGGTTGTACTTTGAGGGGTCCAGAAGAAAGGAAATTACTTTGATATGCCAAAGATATGTTATTTTAGATGCAAAAGGATGACACGCTCAGTTTAGGTAAAGATTGGCCCTTGTTAGGGAAAGACACCACGGTAGGACATGACTACCCTCCGTGAACTGCTCTGAGGTGGTCATTCCAGACTGTCCCATGTGGTTACTTCGGCCTCTTTGTTTGGGAGGCCGCCATGCAGGGCGCCCCTGAGCTTGTCAGGTTTACTGCATGGCTCCCTTTTTCGTCCACAAGAACAAAACTAGCTTGAAAATACACTGAGAACCAAACTTTGTGAAAAATAAGATTTTGTAATTTGCCTCTTGCACGTTAACTTAAAGCTCTAAATTTTAAAACTGTGAGAGTTTTGAAAATATTTTATTGTACTTAGAAAAAATGTCAGTGTCATGGAATTTTGAGCTGATGAAATCTTCAAGTATATAATCTGCTTTTATGCTATTAATAACTGAGATTAATGAATGTTGAAAACACTAATTTTTGTATTATTTTTAGGGAGATCTTTCTTCCCACAGTAGGGAATTTCAAACGGTGAAGAAGTTTGATACTTCCATTTCATTCCCACCAGTAAATTTAGAAGTTATAAAGAAGCAATTAAATACTAGGTAAGTAATGTTCATATTAAAATTTACATTTATTCTAGATATTTAACTGAAAAAATTAACACTATATAATCTTTTAAACTATTAATATATTAATCTTAAACAGATTTTTAGAAAAAATAGCATCACTGACAAAACTGATTTTCTTTCTTATATATCTTTGTAGCCTTTAAAATAGGTATATATTACATGGTTAAAATATATAAATATCAAATTCTGCATTTTTTTACTTAATGTTTTTATAAGCATTTATCTGCAATGTGAAATACCTGTTAATTTTTTTAAATAGTATGTTGGAAGTGATGACAGCAAAATGCCAGAGTAACCCTAGACCTAATTCCCTCACAGAGATACCAACTTAACAACAATATATATTTAAAAGCCTTTAGGAGAACTCCAGAAACCCTTTAGGAAGTCACAGTATCCCAGGCAATCTCAAAGTCAAGAATAGCCATATCGTAATGAGTAAGAAAAATCATACATTACTACTGCATTAGCCTCTCCCATAAGCCAGCACTGCTTGTAATAGAAAGAAAAATGTAACCCCAGGCCTTAACTATGATAACATAGAAGTGGAAGCAACCTAAAAATTTATCAACAATTGAATGGATAAAGAAAATGAGGGATTTATACACAATCTCCCTAAAAAAGGAAGGAAGTCCAATAGGGATGAGCCTTGAGGACTAGTGAAATAAGCCAGTCACAAAGAGATACATGCCACATCATTCTACTTATACAAGGTATCTAAAGTCGTCAAGCTCTAGAAACAGAGTGGAATGATAGTTGCAAGGGGTACGGGGATGGGGAAAAGAGAAAAGAGTTAGAATTACATCTAATATTGCATACAATTCAGAATTTCACGCTAAGGGACAGGTAGGAAAGGACTGAAACTACCCTGTGATTAGCTTGAGCCCCTAGAACCTCTGAGTGTCCTCTCCTTTCCCTTTGAGCCACTTCCTCTGGGTTGCTCTCCTTTGCAAAGTCTCTTAAGCCCAGGTTTATGTGGCTGTCGGTTTCCTTGGTGCTTTCTGAAGGTAGCTTTGAAAAAACTCTCATCAGACTGCTACTTACTACAGTGGAAATGAGAGTTTGAAAAATAAGTCAATGTTTATCTTTTATTTATATAGATTAACGTTGCTACAGGATACGCACCGCTCACACCTGAGGGAATATGAAAGATATATAGAAGATGTCAAGAGCTCAAAGAGTGCCATCGAGAACCTAGAGAATTCATCAGAGCGAGCTCTAAACATTAAATTCTATAAAAGCATGAAGATTTATGTGGAAAATTTAGTTGACTGCCTTAATGAAAAGGTACATGGCTATAAAGATTTATATTATTTAATTTTTATAGAGAAATTTCTTTACCTTGTGATATACGAAAAGCCTAACTCCCATAACTGAGTATTTCCCTCTCGTGTTTTTCCTACCCACTTTTACATCCTGCGATATTAAGCCTTCCCTTACTGTTTGATATTACAGGGTATTATAAAGTCTTCTGCTTGAGAGGAATTCCTAGAAAGTGAATTATTAAGTCAAAGGGTCTAGGTATTTTTAAAACTTATGAGACATTGCTAAACTATCCTCCAGTAGATTGTATATTTTATTTTTAGTTTACTACGTTTTAAAAAAGCTTATTATTTTTACATATTTATTTTGATCTCAGACAAACCCTTTGTTTTGTTAACACATGTAGTTTTTCTTTTGAATTGTTTTACTCCTCTGCCCGTTTATCTGTTTGGTTCATATTGGCAATTTTTTTCCTTTTTTCTTGTTTTTCTGCCTCTATATTATGAACAATTTTTTATTGCTTTTAATTTTTAATGCTTTATCCTACTTGGCATAAATAAACTTTCCAATTTATTTTGTCTTCTGGTTTTGTTTGTGATGGCTTTTTGACATCCACAAGTTTTGAAATTTTTGTGTTAATCAGATTTTTTAATTATTTTTTCCCTTTACAGTTTCTGGGGGTTTTTATACATTCTAAGTCCATACATTACGGTCTTGAGTTCCTTTTTTAACCATTATAGAAATATACTCTACTTTCTGTATTACTCTTTTATTTACTATTGTTTTAAGTTGACTACCTTTTAATGTCACTTGGAAGTTACTTTAAAGTACTTATTCCAATGTAATGCTCATCACTCATCCTTGAAGAAGTACACTGTTCTACACATTGATGCAGGTATGACACATCATGGAAGTGGGGGAAATCGCCCCAGAAATACTTGTACAAGAATGCCAGTACCAAGTCATCACTCATTTCTGCTTCACAGCTTCCATACCTGTCTCGTTAGGTCTCCTCCATGCTCCACTTTTTGTAATTTTACCAGTTTCCTCAAGCACCACCCCCCCACACAGTCTGCTCCCTCAGCCTGTAAAGCCTGGTTGCACCCACCACTTCTTCCTCCTCTTCTGTCTCAAAGAAGAATCTTTTGTCTTATCCGTGTTCCTAACTTCAGCCCATTTGGTTTCATTATTATGATATTTATAGCTATTCTAGCAAGTTGATTTTCTGCTTATTTATATTGAAAGCATTTTCAGCTAGGTCTGTTCCTCACAGCATTTTTTTAAGTTGAGATGTGATAGTATGAAAGTGTTTCTTTATATGAGAATAGAGCATATATACATGCTGATATGTAAATATTACATTTTACTAGTTTTTATTGATGACCCACAAAATGTTACTTATATATGTATTTCAGATTATCAACATCCAAGAAATAGAATCATCCATGCATGCACTCCTTTTAAAACAAGCCATGACCTTTATGAAACGCAGGCAAGATGAATTAAAACATGAATCAACGTATTTACAACAGTTATCACGTTAGTGTTTTTCATTATGATTTATTATTCATTAAGCTAAATTATCAGCTGGAGAATAAAAATATTTTTATTCCTATATTTAAATAAAATGGATTTTGCATATTTTCCCATCAACCTTTAACCCACTTCTTTCTAAAAACCCCAAAACATTTGGAACTAGGGCTTTAAAATGTCTTAACTTAGCCCTGGCTGGTATGGCTCAGTGGATCGAGCGCGGGCTGGGAACCAAAGGGTCCCGGTTCGATTCCCAGGCAGGGCACATGCCTGGGTTGCGGGCCAGGTCCCCGGAGAGGGCCATGTGAGGGGCAACCATACATTGCTGTTTTTCTCCCTCTCTTTCTCCCTCCCTTCCCCTCTCTCTGAAAATAAATAAATAAAATCTTTTAAAAAAAGATTAAAATGTCTTAACTTAGTGTAAGACTAACAAGCAAAAATTACAACTGGGCATTTAATGACTTTTTATGTGAGTAGACATAAATTCATACACTGTATCAGAAATCTAACTTTATAAAGTTTCCATGGCCCTTCCACAGATTTTTTATAGAGATTAAAGAAATTCTGGTGCATTTCAGTGTAGAATCATATGTAAGTTTAGGATGCAACCTTTTAGTTCTCATGCTCGTTTTGTATTTTCTGAGATGTCTTCCTCTGGTTAAGGTGCTGTCGGGATAGTGAAAGTGCTGAGACCATTGTCAAGTAGGTGATAATAGCAAAAGCAAAATGACTTTCAAACACATGGCATTTAGTTGGTCATGATTTACGGTACATACTAGAATAGGAAGTAACATTGGTAATGCAAATGTATACATTTAGCCACAGGGACAAAAAACCGGTGAAACTACTGAAAAAGAATATGAGGGAAAGAAACTGAATAGTAGAATTTTGTTACTATCCTCAAGTGCTGAACTGTAATTCTCCAGCCAAGGTATATTTTCTTAGGCTTTCAAACTAAATGTCTGTTAATATTGTGATAGGGAGTTAACTTGGCAATTTCACTGCATGATGAAATATAGAATTTAAGCATATTATATGTGTATGTTTATATATACACAAAGCATTTTGTATACACACCCAAGATACAACTTTTATTTTCAAAGTGTTGTACTTTATTTGTTTTGAAAACAGGCAAAGCTGAGACATCAACAAATGGAAGCTTAGCTATAGATGAAAAAACTCAATGGATTTTAGAACAAATCGAATCTCGAAGGTACCTATATAAAGTGAAGACTTAAAGCATCATTGAGCAAGTATTTTTCACTACTTAAATATAGTTAACCATATGGTATAATTAACCGTAACCTAACAATTTAATTTGTGAGAATGGTGTAAAACCAAAATATAGTTTAGCTGTCTTAATATAATTTAAACCCTCAACCACAGGGTTTAAAAACACAGGTGTATTTCGTTCAGTCAAAAGGAATAGGTAAAATGGTATTTATTTGGCTGGGAACTGCTGCTGAGTAGAAGCCAGCCCTAATTGTGTTGTTACCCATTCTTCAGAATTGGGTAGCCAGTTGTAATGTCCTAAGTGGGAATGTCTTATAAGAATGAAGAGGGAGAACCACCAATTCACATTAATGAAGCTAAAATGTCAAAAATATTAACATAAAACGTGTGCTAATACAATGCTGTATTTCTGGGCATTTTATATAAATTATGACTTTCTGTTTCAAAGCATTTACTTTCAGCAGGAGCTATTTGTTTTTAATTGATTTTCGCTTTATTGCAAAATACAGGACACGAAGAAGACAAGCAAGGGCGCTTTCTGGGAACCATGGTCATCAGGAAGGGACATCTAGTGATGATGAACTGCCTTCAGCAGACATGACTGACTTCCAGAAAAGCCAAGGTCAACCACCAATTTTCTAATGTATCTTTATGTGAAGTATTGAAATGGTGGGAATTGCTTTGCAGTGATTGTCCTTAAATACATAAGTTATAGAAAATAGCTGGGAAATTTCAGGAAAAAAAAAACACATTTTTTTTTCTTTAAGGCTTCTACTTCTGAAAAAATGGGATTAAATGGAGGAGTGTTGTATTACTGCATCTTTTAGTTGTTTTTTTTCCTTCAGCCTTTCTCATCTCTTGTTATAAAGGAACCATGGACATTTTTGGTTTTATTTTTTCACTACATACTTTCTATACTGTCATTTGGAATTTAAAATAATTGAATACAGGAAAGCCATTGTAGCATTATGAGAAGGTTAAATATATATAGTTTAAAAAGTTGTGGGCTTTGCAGAGTTTGAAGAGGGACTCTCTTTTGTGTGGTCTTGTACAGATTCCTTGACCTCCCTAAATCTGATGTTTGTTTGCTTGTTCACTATCTGTAAATAAGTAGGCTAGTAATACCTACCTTTTACAGAAGATAGTTATGAATGAGATAATATATTTGCAATATTTTGGCATATAGCAGGAGCTCAGTAAATGTTAGATTTTATTAGTGTCAATATTATTATTACTAAAGTGATTTTTTAATAAAAACTAATTTATATGTTAATATCAAAGGAAAGTTTTCAACTCAATTGTTTACATGGTTTTTATGTCTGTTTATAGGAAGCACACTTAAAATGCATCATGACAAAGACTCATTTTGTTCACAGGTGACATTTTACAGGATCGTAAGAAGATTTTTGAAGATGTGCATGATGATTTTTGTAATATCCAGAATATTTTGTTAAAATTTCAACAGTGGAGAGAAAAGTTTCCTGATTCTTATTATGAAGCTTTTATTGGTTTATGCATACCGAAGCTTTTAAATCCGCTAATACGAGTTCAGTTGATTGACTGGAATCCTCTTAAGGTATTTAAGCTTAACTTGTGAAGAAAATAATCCTGATCACATCAGTTACGTAAATTCTCTCGTTACGAGGTTAGCTGTAAAACACCGGTACCTGGGCTTTGGGATTGGAGTTGATAATTGATCGGTTCTGCGGTGTCATAGTCTCCAGCCATCTTGCTTTGCCCTTTATTGTTGAGGCTGAGTGCCACTAAACAGCAGTGAAAGAAGCACTATTTTTTTAAGTTTGTTCTTTGATACGAAAGCTTAAGATCACTGAAAAAGTAAAGGTAATATTAAGCTTTAAGAAATCTCCAGTCTTGGGAAATTGAGTCTTAACACATTTCGTACCACATAGAAATCTCTAAGACATACGCCAGGGACCGCACGATATTGGGCAAACTGCACGTTAATTAAATCATCTTGTGATGCGGTCCTTAACAGATGGCACGCGAAACACGAGAAAACTCGTGAGCGGTACAAAAAGTGTTAAGAATTCTCCAGTCTTGGGAAACCTTGGGAAAGGTACCAGGAATTCTGAAGTTGCAGATTACTTCTTGGAAATAGATGGGTAGTAAAGCTACTGCATTGAGGAGGAGGAATGTTAATGGGGATTTTAAAGGTATATAGGATTTAACAGGAGGGGAGAGAGAAAAGTATTTCATAAAGGTGCACAGGGGGAAATAGTTCAGGAGCTAGATACTGCACAGATGTTCAGATCCTAAATTAAGAGATAAGAACTTGTTTTGGTTAATAATGGGAGGAGCAACATGATGAAAGTAAGGTGTTAAGAAATCCTAGCAGTAGACTAACTAAGAGGGAAGATAAAAGGTGAAGATATATACTGGAAGGATTTGCTGTAGCTAAAGTCCCGAGTGATGAATTCCTTACACAGGGTGATAGGGACCATGGAAAGAGAAAAAAGAGTTGATTGCCGGAAGTATAATGGAACGAGAATCATAAAATACTAAGAACAAACCCCACATACACATGTGATCACAAAGTTTGGTTCTGGGTTATTAGAACAATGGTAGTTCCATTAATAGCAATGGGGACTTTTCGGAGAGGGAAAGGGTTTTGAAAGAAGTTACACTTCAAAGATAATGAAATAGTAACAGGACATCCATCTGGATATGCCTAGTAAGCAAACATCAACGAGATCATGAAATTCTAGGAAGAGAGAGCCGAAGGTAAAGATTTAACAAAGTGAAGGATAGAGCCGTGTTCTGTCTTTATCTGCCCTAGTCAGGCATGCCTGTTGGCTCTGTGTTCGAGGTCATACAGCCTTCACAGTAGAGGAACCAAGCTTATCTCCAGGAAAGTGGTAGGTAGCTGGTGGGACAGCAGCCTGGCTGTTAGCCACTCAAGCTGAATGGAGTACTCTGCAATGCCTGGCTGAGCTCTGTTCATTTATGCATTCAACAAGTAATGATTGGCCATTTGCTATTTGCCTAATAAGCTAAATCACATGCAGAATACACATTTGCGCCTATGAGAATTGAGAGAGCCAGAAGTGAATTTTGCATGAGGTGAATAAATTTTTATAAATAAATAAGTGTTGTTCTTATAAATATGTATTTTTCTCCTAACAGTGCTTGCAGTATGGTCAGCTCTGAACATACAGTGAGCATTTTTAGAGTAATCGTCATACAAAAGGACATATGAAAGGCGTGCATATCACATAGATGTCCTGTCTTAGTCATGTCACCCTACCTAGCCTTGGGGTTCGGTGCTGTATATATGGAGTTAAAGTACGGAATTCTCCTTTGATCCTCAGAAAGCTCTGGTGGTTACTGGAAAAGCTAACCATTTAAAAATAAACTAATGCTTGAGAATTTATAACTTTTGTAATTGTATTTATAAGTTTGATTCAGTAGGTTTAAAACAGATGTCATGGTTCACATCTATAGAAGAATTTATGGATAACAGTACAGAAGATTCAAAGAAGGAAGATAGTTCTGATAAGAAGATCTTATCTACTGTCATCAACAAAACAATTATTCCTCGACTTACAGGTATGTGTCTGTAGTCTTGATAAAATTAAGTTGTTCCTGGGCAGAGGATAAGATCATTACTTTCTGTTATAGTCACGGAAGTTTTTGAATTCAGGAATATGTAATATGCGTTAAAAATCAACAGATGTCATAATTTAAGATGGTTAAAAAAATGCTTGATTGTGCATTTGATTTGCTATCAAAGTGTTGATAATCTTGGCCTTTAGCATTTGTGACATTAGTGTTGCTTTTATAACTCCTAGATCATTCATTAGTGGCACACTTCTGTCCCTACTATTGTATTTTTTCTTTTCCTTAACTTGTCCCCTTATGTTTCTTCTCCTTATTTCTTCTCTCCTTAAAGAAGGTACTACTGCAGTTTCCTCACTTCTGCCCCTGGCAGTCAGAAGCACTTGCACTGATGCTTGTGCTTCAGTCTAAAGAGGTGTTTTACCTGAAACTGTACTTGAAAAGGATCTCTGTCACTGAGAATGGATTCTGACAGCAAAGTCTGCATGACTCTTAAAAGATGAAGCAGCCAGCTTGTATTGCTTCTCAGCCAACTTGACAAGGTTTTTTCTCAGTGTAACTTGCTGTGCAATCATGAGGTATATTAGGGAGTTGCTACTTTCAACCAGCTGTATTAGTGATAGTATAGAATATGTGACTCACTTGGGTACTCTATTGAAAACTCAAACTGCTTCATTTACAGTTAAATAGTCCCTCAAATAAGTAGCATTATGAGAAATTAGTATTTTATGTTTCTTCTCTTGTCCTATCTCAACCCACTTTACACTCGTCACGGGCCCCCTGGATAATTGCACACTCTCCTTTAGTGCCATCTGCATCTGTGTTGTTCAGCATGGTAACTACTAACCATATGTGAGTATTAATATGTAAGTTTCCACTAAGTAAAATTAAAATTCAGTTTCTAAGTCACACCGGCCATATTTTAAATGTGCAAAAGCCAGATGAAGCTCTTAGATATTGCATATATAAGATGTTTTTTCTGTCATCACAAAAAGTTCTTTTGGATAGTGCTGCTTGCTCTACATAATTTTAAATCCGAAAGAACTGGAAAAAGCAAGTCCACGTCTTTTCTCAGAGCACCAAATCTCTCTTATCAAAGTATCTATGAACTCATCCACTTATATATTATACAGGCACTCAAATCCCACATGCAAAATCATACTTGTCATCTTTGCTCAGACCTGCTCTTTTACATTCCTTATCTAGAAAGTAGCACCTCCATCTACCCTTGTATTCAAATCTGAACCTTCAAGTTATACTGTGTTTCATTCTTACCTCTTTATATAAGCAATAGCCAATTCTGTCATTTTTTTCTTTTTCTGACCCAATTTCTGTACTATAATCATAGTGATCTGTATAAAATGTGAGTCTGATTCTGTTTTACCTCACTTAAAGCACTCTTGAACATAGCTTTTTAGGCCTTTCAGAATCACATCTGTTTAGAATTTCTCCAGCCCAGTCCCTTTACTCCTTCTCCTCATGCCTGCCTCTCCCGCCCTTCGTCTGTACTTGCCTAGGCATTTGCATTTTGTATGCTCCATCCAGTTACCCACAAACCCCACCTCTGTCATCTGGCCGACTCCTCGTCATCCTTCAGGATTCAGCGTGGACACCACTTCTAGGGACTGGTCTAGGCAGACCTGTCTGGGTTCCTGCAGCACTCTGGACGCACACTTGTGGTGGCAATTGCAGTTGCTTATATAAGCACTTGTATTTGCCATTAGACAGAGCTGTTCAGGCCAGCTACCTGGTGTTATTTATTGCTATGTCTCCTGTATTTAATGCTTGGTACCTGGTAGGCTCTCAGTATTAGTGGACTGAATATTTCTAAGGTTATTAGAAGCCTAACCTTCTAAGTGTTTGATAAATAGCAGTTTTGATTTTGGCTTGTTTGTTTTTTTAACCTATTTATTTTTTTCTGTTATTTAATTTGTATTTTATAAGGGTCTACCTGTGTCAGGTACTGTTGCTTCTGCATATACAGCAGTGAACAAAATAGCCCTTGTGGAGCTTACATTCTGTGAGGAAGACAGATGATAAACAAGACAAATAAAATTTAGAGCATGTTAGTTATAAGAGCTAAGGAGAAAAGTTAAATAAGGGAAAAGGATACAAATTATCAAAGAGAAATTATCCGAAGAAACCTGAAACACAAATTTGAAGGAATATAAGTACCCCTATGTTCACTGCAGCATTATTTACGATAGCCAAGATCTGGAAGCTGCCCAAGTGCCCATCAGTAGATGGGTGGGGAAAAGGTGTGGTACATTTGTACTGTGGAAACTACTGGGCTGGAAAGAAAAAAAAAGGAAATCTCACCCTTTACAACCCTGGAGAGTATTATCCTAGGTGAAATAAGTCAGTCAAAAAAAGACAAATACCATGATTTCACTCATGTGTGGAATCTAATCATCAAAATGAACTAACAAGCAAAAGAGAGATAAACTCATAGATAGAGAGCAGCTGACAGATGTCCAAGGGTGAGAGTGGGGGGAGTGAGCAAAAAAAAAAAAAAAAAAAGAGAAAACTCGTGGGCACGGACAGCAGTGTGGTGGTTGCCGGTGGTTGGGGGCAGGGCGGCAGGGAAGACAGGTGAGGGTGGGGGCATGACTGGTGATGGCCGGAGACTTGACGGGGTGGTGAGCACACAGGACAGCACACAGATGATGTGCTGTAGAACTGTAGACACAAAACCTGTATAATTTAGTTAACCAGTGTCACCCCAATAAATTCAAGAAAAGAGGAAAAAAGAAAATGTTAAGAAATGTATAAGAAAGAGAAATATATTTACAGTATGTATTGAAAAACATCTACTTAAAGTGGACCGATGCAGTAAAAAAAAAAAAAAACGATGAACACAATTTAAAATAGGTTGGCCCAGGAAGGCCTTCCTGAGAAGCTCACAATTGAGCTTGAGCAGATTTCAGAAGGAAGTGAGCCTTATGAATTCTGAGGGAGCAGCATCCCAGGCAGCAGAAACAGCAAGTGCAAAGGCCTCGAGGCAGGAGCTAGCCTGATGTACTTGACAAACTGCCTAGGCCAGTGTAGCTCTAGTGGAG
>PVJI01017465.1:0-24121 GCA_004026765.1 Micronycteris hirsuta
TGTGAATATACAAAAATTTAATGGTACCCTTTAAAGGAATGAATGGTATAGTAGGTGAATTATATCTCAATAAAACTTTTATTAAAGACCAAAGTTGGCAGAGTAGATTTAAACCATGACTCACTGTATGTGGTCTATTAAAAAACTCACTGTGTATATTATTACCAGATGGGGACCAGGCCCAGAGCAGGTCTGCTTTGGGCCTGCTGGCAGTGTGTGGATTCTTGAATTCCTATAGGAAAGATTTGACAATACAAATCCAGGTGATTTTGAGAATATGTTTATTAACGCTCAGGACAGTAAAACAAAGGAAGGGTTTAGGGTAAAGGAAGCAACATGAGAGAGAAGGCCAGAAAACAACGGGGGACTTGAAGGCAGGTTGAGGGGGTAAGCCTGGGACAGGCTGCAGCTACCCTGCTACCCTGCTGCTACCCTGGTTACAAGTCTCGTGGGGACCCTTAGAATTTCGGAGAAAGACAGCGGAGATCTAAGTCATGGGCATGTTCTAGCAAGAGTACACCATGGGCCCTCTGTCTTGAGGCTTTTTATCTTTTTTTGGCTGAGCAGATCCTAGGGGAGGTCTCAGAATTCATTCATTCTGTTAATGAATATCTTAACAGAATATTCATTAGCTTTTCAGATGTGTCCTTCAATGGGTTAATTTATCAGAAATGTGTGTGTAAAGGGACCAGGGGTTATTCAATGGTTAGTTTTATTTTCAAAGAATGTCATCAAGAACGTCATTGCTGTGGAACTGGTACCAAGGTTGGTCTGTCTCAGGATGGTCTGGATTGTGTAAACCATTTGCTCCTAAGTGTCCTTGGTTAGGGGAGGGAAAACCTTATGATTTATTAGTTGGCTATAAATTTCTCAAATCATTTGGCCTTATTTAATTATTCATCTCAGTTTTCTTTATTCCACTTGTCAAGAAATTTCCCTAGCTTCTTCTTATTGTCCTGCCTCATTCTCTTCCCCCCTCCCTTAGAGAATTCCATCCCTAAAATCTTTTACGGTTGAGGAGGGAGGATGGTGTGTCTTCAGTAACTGCTTCCTGCTGACAAGGATTGTGGTTTCTGTCTGCAGTAGGGTATGGAAGTCTGCCCCTGCAAGGTCTAAGGGAGACAAGGGAATGGAATCTGAGGCTGGAACAGAGAGGCCATTGGGTGATTCGTCTAAAGTAGGGATGGGCTGGATTCCCCAAATTGCCATCATCGTGTCATGGAATTGTTGTATCCTAGAGGAGACAAATTTGACAAGAAGGTTAGTGGAGTAGAGGACCTGGGACTTTATCTGATAAGGGTTAAATCCAACAGGGACAGAAAAATTCCTTTCCTAGGGGAGGAGCCTGAACATATCAACAGACTGGTAGAAAGTGTCAGAAAGATGAGAAAGATAATTATATTAAGGCTTAGCCATTATATTAATTATCTGTAACAGATTCTTGTTTCTTGAAGGGAAGCTTGAAGTCCTCAATGGGTTTACAAGAATAGGTCTCAGGTTGTGTTTCCTCTGGGAACTCACAAAAAACAGGTTAAATTTGATATCAATGAACCCAATTGGGTGCCCCTGTGAGCTTTACAGCAGTTACGGTGCTTATAGGACCTGATGCAGTTCCTCCCATCTGGGTTGTAGTTGGGACTCAGGACAATTGTCCCTCAGATTTTTAAAATAGACCACGTCTACTTAAACAAGTTTAACTTGTTTGTGTTGGTGTCTTATCAAGGAGCAGCCAGAATTTTATTTCCATATTCCTGGAATGCTTTCCGTACTTGTCCTCATCCATTAGCAGGTCCAATCTGAGAAAAGGCCCACCATAGGTGAGTTCAAAGGGGCTAATTTGTACATTTTCCTTACATGAAGCTCTCATTCTCATGAACACCAACACTCTGAGGTTTATTGACATAGCCTGGCTAGAGTCCTTTTTAGGGTTTGATTAGCTCTTTCTGCCTTACCTGAGGACTGAGGTCCCCATGATGAGTGTGAGTGATAGTTGATTTCTAAAGCTTGAGCCAGCTGCTGTGTAAACTTCACTACAAAAGAGGGTCCATTGACATTCTGTAAGCTTCTTAGTACTTCAAACCTATGTAAAATTTCCTTTAATAAGTACTTGGCTACCCTCAGTACCTTTTTCTGTTCTGGAAGGAAAGATTTCGATCCATCCTGTGAAACTATTTACAAATACTAGCAAATATTTAAATCCGGATTTAGGGAACATCTTAGTGAAACCAATTTGCCAATTGTCCCCAGGGTATGAGCCTGGTGGTTTGTTGTTTGTTGTTGTTGTTGTTGTTGTTGTTTTTCACTTTTAGAGAGAGGGGAAGGGAGAGAAAAATAGAGGGAGAGAAACATCAATGTGTGGTTACCTCTTATGCACCGCCCTACTGCGGACACAGTCCACAACCCAGGCATCTGTCCTGACTGGGAATCAAACTGGTGACCCTTTGGTTCGCAGGCTAGCACTCAATCCACTGAGCTACATCAGCCAGAGCTATTCCTGGTGTTGTACTCATGTCGGGGGGCGGGGGGAGGAGGAAAGAAGTAACTCTGGAGTTTATTTTGGAGCAGAGCACACCCCTCGGGTCACTTCCTTTACAGTGTATGAAGCCCTTGTGCCATAAATAGCTGGGAGGCAAGGGTGGTAAGGGCGTCTCTCCCCAAGTGAGTGTCATCATGGAGCATTTTGATGTATTTCCATTTTAAGGTACAAAGTGATAAAAGTTTATTATTCTTTGATATCTAGCTGCCGAATTTCTAGGGAATCCATCTTCTGAGGCCCAGGAGACCTCCTCTGTGAAATAGGAGGGGCCTTCTGGGGGATGAGGGAGGTTAGGGAACAGAGCTGACTCTAGAGTGATTGATGAAGACCATTCTGCATCTTAGCTATCCTGTTGGCCAATGTATCGTCTTTGATTATGTCTGTGTTCCCCTCTTGGTGGCCCTGGCAATGTGTACTTCCACTTGCTGGGAGAGTGTTACCACTGTCAGGAGTTCTGAGAAGTCTTTGAGGTGTTTGAAGTCTATGGGGGAATTTTTACTATTAGATGTCTTTTTTCCTTCCAAATAGCAAGATAGGCACATAATACTAGAAACCCATATTTTGAGTCAGTAGAGTTACTAACCCAGAGGCTTTTCCCTAATTGTAAGGCCCTAGTGAGTGTTATGAGTTCAGATTTTTGGGCTGAAATAATAGGGGTTGGGGCTTTGCCCCTGTTGTTTTCTGAAGACTGACAGTGTCATATCCTGCCTGTTGGACCCTCATCTCATACAAAACTGCTGCCATCCATAAACCATTCTGCTTCAGGGCTAGGTAAAAGTTCATCTTCTAGGTCAGGCCTGCTTGACCTAGAATATGCTTGTTCAATAATTCCTATGTATTGGTGTGTGGCCTGGGTTTCTGCATTTTTTGGTAGGAGGGTGGCAGGACTGAGGATTTGACAAACTTTCAGGGTTATTTTAGGAGAGTCTAGGAAGAGAGCCTGATATTTACTTAGCCTTCCCCTTGTGAACTTTTGATGTTCCTTCATTTCTAGCACAGTTTGTACTCGATGTGGGGTTTGTACTGCTAGTGGCTTCCCTAGGGTACATTCATTGGCCTCTCCTACCAGGAAAGCAATGGCTGCTGAGGCTGGTAAACAATGTGGCCAGCCAGCTGCTATAATATCTAATTGTTTTTGAAAAGTAAGCTACTGGCCTTGGAGTCAGGCTAATTTCTGGGTGAGGACTCTAAGTGCTATTCCTTATCTTTCCGCTATATATAGGAAAAATGGCTTTTCTAGACTTGGCAGCCCTAAGGTGGGTGCTCTGCTTAGTTTGATTTTTAACTCCTCAAAGGAATGGTAGCATTCGGGTTTCTCATCTGTGGGCCCTTTGTTGTCTCCTTTTAAAGCGTCATATAGAGATTTAGCAATTAGCCCAAACCCTGGTATCCACAGACAGCAGAAGCCAGTTATTCCTAAAAATCCTCAACGTTGTTATTTATTTTGTCCCCAAGAGTCAGTATGTCCTGTTTTCTTTGGGGTAACAGGGTCCCAGATTCTGGGGTTAAATACCCTAGGTATTGGACCTGATGAGAGGTAATTTGAGCCTTCTTGGGAGAGATTTCATACCCTTCATCTGTGAGGAATTTTAAAACCAGAATGGAATTTTTATCTGAATCCTGTTTGTTAGTGCTAGAAATTAATATGTCATCCATCAACATATTATAGGAGTATACCATTGGTTAATTGGAGTTCTCTTAATTCCTTGGCTAAAGCATTTTCACACAAATGGGACTGTCCCTAAAGCCCTGAGGAATTGGCAAGTTTTCTTAGTTTGGGGTTAGGCCATTCAAATGAGAACAATTACTGGGAGTCAGGATGGAGGGGGATGCAGAAAAAGGTGTCTGTCCTTTAAATCTAATGCAGTAAAATATTTGACTTCTCCTCGGATTTAAGATAGTGTAGGGGTTTGGAACTATAGGATGTACCAGAATTATAGCCTCATTTACTGCTCTCAGGTCTTGTACAAACCAGTATTCTCCATTTGGTGTTTGTGCTAGGAGAACTGCATGGGGACTGGCAGAGCCTGAGAAGCTTTAAGTATTTTTCAATAAGAGATTCAACCCCTTTTATGGCCTCAGGTTTTGGAGGGTATTGTCTTTTGTTAGGGTAGCGTACCCCTGGTTTTGGAGGAGTCTTAACAGGGGTATGTTTGTTGTCCTGACTGATATTCTAATTTCCCATTCCTCAGGGTTGACTTGGATGAGGACAGATTCTGGAATATTATTAACTTTTGGTTTGGGGTGAAAAGTTAGGTTGGCCATCAGAAATAATAATGAGCATTCATTATTTTCTATGACTGATGCCCCTAAGTTTATGGTAGTTCCTAGACTAGACAAGATGCCTCTCTCTAATAAGAAGATGGGGCATCCCGAAACTACAGGAAAGGCATGAGTGAAGTGAGATTCCTGAGGCTGCAGCCAATGTGTTGAATGAAATCATAGTGCTGAAGACACCTATTTATCCCAGTGATCAAACAGGTTTTAGAAGAAAGAGGCCCTGATGAATGTGTCAGAACACAGTAATCAGCCCTCATGTCTAATAAAAACGCAATGGGCTTACCTGCCATGTCAAGGGTCAGCCAGGGCTCCTCTGGTGTGTTGCTGAGATGGTCAGCGGGAGCGGTAGCAGGTCTCAGGCACTGTCAGTTCTCAGGTGTTTTGACCATCACTGGTTTGGAGACACTAGGCTTCCTTCTGTGCCTAGGACACTTGCTTTTTCAATGGCCTTCCCTCTTGCAGAGGCCCTGGAGGTAGTTGACCCCGAGTCCAGTGTGAGTATTCCTTCTTTATGTATCCTTTTTGTCCATAGGAATAGCATCGCCCCTTTGGGGTCGATTGTAGTCCAGGGGCTGGGTGGCCCTGAGGTGGCATAGGACCTAAAGCTACAGCTAACACGAGAGCCTTTGCTTCCATTGGTGTCATTTTGCTCTTCTTCTGCCCTGCCTCGGTTGTTAAAAATACTGAAAGCTATCTCTACCAGTCTGGGGGCATCTGGGATCCCAAGGCTAGTTTTTATAACTTTCTCCTGATGTTGTCTGGGGCTGTCTGCTGGATAAAGTACGCCCCTGAAAGTGCTTGGCGCTTGGCAGGTTGAGGTTGATGTTTGTGGATTTTCACAAAGCTTCTGTTAATCACTCCTGAAAAAAAAAAACTGGGGTTTTTATCTTTTTTTTTTTAGTAACCTCTTTTATTTTGCCATAATTAACAGGATTAATGGTATATTTTTCATCTCCTCTATGAGACAAGTAACCAGATGGATATGGCAGTCCCTTCCCTCTCATCCTCTTTCTGTTCCAGTTTGATAGACCCAGTTAGGGTCCTGGTCTGGAAAGGCATCTCCCTCTGATGTGATGCTGAGCATGACAATCAGCTAGTTCATTAGCTTAAGCTCTAGCATCTCCTGTTATGTACTGCTTTTCATCTGCTGTACAGCAGTGGGAGGAAACAATCTGTAAATCACTCCAAATCAGGTCATACGTCAGTGTTACATGATTAAAACCATCTGTGAATTTGCTAGGGTCTTCAGAAAACTGACAGAGTTTTTCTTTGCAAAGGACCAGGTCAGACATAGAGAAGGGAACATGTACCTGAATAATTCCTCCACCAGGATCCCATTTGCTACTTCCCCCAGAGGTAACATGTTAGGGCTCGAATGATATTTTGTTTGGCTCCTCATAGTGACCAGACGACAAGCAGGGGCGGATGCTGCAGTGAGGGAAATGTTATGCGGAGATGGCTGTACTGTGGGAGACAAAGTGGCCTGGGAAACAAGCTGCTCCACCCTCAGGGTGAGTTCCGTTTGACCCACTTGGGAAAGGGGCCAGCGTTGTGCCAGGGCTGTGCGGAAGGTGTCCTCGAATTCACCTGATGTTGTGGCAACACGCATCTTACAAGACTTTTCTTACATCACCATCTTGATGAAGGGCCATAAACAACTGAATATAAGGTATTTCACTCCATTTGCTTTCACGTTTTGCAAAAAAAAATCTACATTAAAATGACCACTTCACCATCTGTCTACATGCCTTTTCTTTTCTTTCTTTTTTCTTTTTTCCTATTTCCATTTTCCTCATTGAGTTTCCTTCTCCAATGTCCTTCCTGCTTGTAATATGTATTTCCTTCTTTTATCCTTTCTCACCATTTTCACTTCCTCAATTCTTTCTCTTTTTGCTTCCTCCCTCTACACAGTACCTCTGTGAACTATGTGAACCTTCTGCGATGTACACAAGCCTTCTACAGCTTGCCTGGTCCCTTTTAGTTTGCTTCTTTTTAAGTCATTCAGAACTAACCAACTTTAGAACAATTTACTTTCAATTCCATTTCCTTACATCTTTAATTACCAAAACCATATACTTTTCCCAACTGAATTAGAATTTTTAATTCTGAGAAACCTTAATTGTTTAGTGATAGCTAGAAGTAATTAGCATTAGGATTGATACCTTTATGAACACATTTTATAAGTTCTAGAAATACGTTCTTTTCATTGCCAAATTTACTTACCTTTTTTAAGAGGCATAACAGAGATAACATGAATCTTTTTTTTGTAAATCTAGGCAAAACAAACATATATCCTATGTTCATAACTTTAAAAGATATTAAACTACCCATTTGGATTCTTGGTGTTTATGGCATTTCTTTAGTGTGCTCAAAAGTGAACAGTTGTCTAGTGTCCTTGACAACTTCTAGGGAGGCTGGAGAAGGGGGGAAGACAGCTGGCTTGGGCAACTTCAGCCTGTTTAATATAAGTGCCATTTTTTTTTTCACATCGAGGTGGGGCAATCACCCCTGCTGCTTCCACAGCTTGCACAGGATTTGGGGGTGGCATGAATTCCCCTATTGTCTCCAGGACCTCAGTACTCCCCAACCTCTAGAAAGAGGATTTAGAGTGTTTAAAAAGATTCCTTTTTTTTCCTTCAATTACTTCAGCTTTGTTTACATTTCTAATTACCCACTAGGAAGACTTATTGAGACTCTCAATGAAAACTTCAAAGGCTGTGAATGAGCTATGGAAACAAAGAAAGTCTCAACCCCAGTTCAAGGAATTATATTTGTAGTGTCCCAAAGAGTTGTTTAAACAGGAGAAAGAGGGTGAATGCTTTGTAGAGGACCAGGGGATACAGTATGACTAGAAAATTGTGCTGTGGACTTGTTTACCTTGTGCCCTGAGGGTGGCCTTCCCAAAGGCCAGGACATTAGTCAGGTGCTCCAGAGATGGATTTACCCCACTCAGACAGGGGACTCAACTCCATGCCGGTTAAACAAGAAGGGAAGGGGTCACTTTAGATGTTTGTGGTGATCAGGTCCTGACTCACCAGACTCTGTCACCCAGGTAACATCTGGGGATGGTCATGTGGGTGGGTGACTCCGTGTCTAGAGGGCAGGTCAAAAAAAAAAATCATTGCTCAAATATATGCTGTATGAAAACTCTCGAACCTCATTCCAACTTTTCCTGCATTATCAGTCTTTGTATTCAAATTGGGTTTCTAATGCTAATTATATTTTATATGACTGAGGGGAAATAATAATAATAACTACAACTGTGGATTTGTCTATTTTTCTTATTGTCTCATCAGATTTTGCTTCACAACTTTGCAATTCTGGTGCGTACACATTTAAGATTGCTGTCTCTTTTTGGTAGATTTCCCTTTTATCACTATAAAGGGTAGAAAAATTAGGTGTACAGTTGTTTGTATGGGAAATAATACAATAATTAATAAACCCTGTGAAATCTTTCCTACACAAAGTCAAGAACCCACATACTACCAGCAGGCCTGAGGCAGCCCTGCTCTGGCCCAGTTCCCTTCTGGTAACAGTTTGGCACCCAACGTGGGACCTAAAGTCATTGTTTCTTCCCTATTCTCTTTCTTACTCGTCTTTCCTGTCACTTCTCATCACTGGTGTGGGGGAAACCTCCCTGTCTGCTGTGGAGTAAATCCTTCAACAAAACTTTTTCTGCACTTTTACTGAGCCAATTCTATTTCAGAGAAGAAACAGGACAAGCTGAGTTTCAGGCCTATTAATGACCAGATAATACAAAAAAGTACAGGACCCAGACTCTTGGTCAAGCAGTGACCTATGTACTCTTGGACTTTCCACAGTGGACATTATAAACAGAATCTTTCCTTCTCAGTGTGTTCACTTGTGGCAAGAAGAACACGACGAGAGTCAGCATGAGTACTACAGGAAAAGTAAGTACAGTTTTCTTTATGTCATGTCACAGCTGTGTCAACTGGTGTGCTTGTCTATCTAATAACACCTCATCGTCCAGCTGTCTCTGTACTCCTGAAAGGGAGAGACTGTCTTAATCTTAGCTCCTCTACTCCTTTTCTTTTACTCCCTTTATGTATTTTACCTTTCCTCAGTTGTTTTAGTCCTATAGTAAGTGATATGTCAAAACCTGTATCAAAGTTTTCAGAGTTGAGGATACATCCCCTCCTTCAAAGATTTCACAGAGAGAGAGAGAGTGATTATGAAAGAGTGTGCAAGTATTTTCTACAGCAGCGTCCTGGAGAACTTGTTGCTGGTGCCCCCTCCTCCAAGGTGTAACTAAGATGTAACTAAGTCAGTAAGTTTAAGTGTGGGGCCCAATACTCTGCATTTCTGACAAGTGAGTAAATATTGATACCACCAGTCTGGGACCACACTTTCAGCACCACTGCTTTGCCATAATACCCTTCTTATTTTGCTAAAACTCAAGAACATGTTTGTTAAACCAGCAGAGGAAGACAGGTATAAAATTTATCCTCTAAAAATAAAGTGACTTATATTGCTAAAAAAAGAGAGTGTGCAAGGGTGCTAAAGGGGAGAAAGAGAAGAAGTGCTCCTAACCTGGCTGGCCTTTCCAGAGAAGGGAACACTTAGCATAAGGGAGAAACATAAGAAAAAGAAAAATATCCCCTATGAGAATCTCCAGAGTAAAGTCAGAGGCCAGATGTGAACAGAAATAAGGCTGGAGAGACTGATATGAAGAAGATAATAGAGAGTCTTATAGACCATATCAACAGATAATGGTAAAAAAAATTGGTAGCCATATCATTTTTAGGTAGGGGAATAGCGTGGTCAGGATTAAAGTTCAGGTGGCAATGATAGGGAGAATGGATTTGAAGGTGGTGGACCCAAGCCAGGTAAAAGGCAAGGTAAGGACCTGGATCACACAGTGGCAGCAAAATGGAGAAGACAGGACAGATTCCAGAAAGTTAGATTGTAATGAGGTAAAAATTAAGGCTACTTCCCAAGTTTCTTTCTTGGGTGAGTGAATTAGTTACACGGCCGCTCACTACATACATAGTGCGGGGTCGGGGCAGATTGTGTGTTATGTCCACCACTGGCAGGAAGAGGTGGGGGCAGGAGGAAGAAATAATGATGTGTTCATGTGTTAAGTTTAAGATGCCTGAGGACCTTCTAATAGCACATGAATAAATGACTGTAAACCTTAGAGAAACAAGTCTGTCCATAGATACAAACTGTCAAAGTCATCTACAGAAAGGTAATAGTGGAATCTATAAAAATAAGTGAGACCACATAGGAAGAAAATTTATAGTGAGAGCAGTGGTGGGCTGAAATCAGAACCCCTAAGAACTCCCTTGCCACCATCAACCTCTCCAACCTGAGCCTGCCTGTCACCGCCACAACTGATGCATTGCTACAACTAGATGTTCTCCATTCCCTGCTCCAGAGCACATCCCTCCACCCCCAAACTGATTCTTTCCCACACCTAGGATCACAAATAGCCCTCACACTGCAATTCCATTCCTACCCTGAAGCAGCCACTGTGCAACTTCGTTCATGGTGAGATCAAAGGTATGACATCTATCCTCTTGACTGTGTAGCATTATGTAAATATAACTAATATTGCAAAACTAATTTGAATGAAGAGACTGATAGCACAAGGAAGGTTGGACTGGGGTCCAAGAGGCTACACACAGAATATTCTTAAGCAATGACTTTTTTTTCTTTTTGTTTTGAGTGTGGAAGAACTGGACTTAACCTTCCAAAATCATTAATATAAGAATCCATCTCCCACTAAGCAGTTTCTCTTTCTTCCCCATATTCTCTTTCCTAGGTTATCAAATGCAGAGCAGCCATACTCTGGAAGCCTAATGCACCATTTTCCATTGAGGAGGTAGAAGTGGCCCCGCCAAAGGCAAAGGAAGTTCGCATAAAGGTAAAAAAAAAAAAAAAAAAAAAACATTTCCACACCAAAAATCAAATTCAGAAAGAAAACCACATACTCTTCTATTTCCTCTTCATGAAACACTTCCATTTGTCTTTAAATCCAGCCAGAAAAAAACGCTAGGGAAGTATGGCACAGGCTAAATGCCCAAAGAAGACTTACTCACAGCTGTAGTACTAAATACTAATTAAAAGAAGTTTCTACCCTGAACCATTTTTTAATCTGTACTTTTTCAATTTATTACATTTTTCATGATATTTAAGTTACCTTGAAATATGATATGTGAAAAAATTGTTTGATTACAGATAAATCAAGCCTAAATCCTAGAAAGTCAGGCTAGTCAGATGAGAAAATTAAAAACCCACTGAGGTGTAGTGACTGGTCACACAGCCAAGCAGAGTAAGAACAATTTGCCTCAACCTTGGTTGCCCATTGGGAAGCACCTTGGATCTTTTTGAAAAATGCTGATAACCGGGTCCTGCACCCAGGCATTCTGAATTTGTGATTTAATTGGTCTGGGTGCGGTACGGTCATGAGAGATTTTAAGTCTCCCCTAGGCAATTGTAACAGGCACCACCAGATCAGAACATTGTTTACCTGACTTCTAGTTCAGGGTCCTTTCATTGTTATTATTTAATTTTAATAATGATGAATAACTACTGCTCACAATGGGTTACAAAGAGACAGTCATTTTCTACATTAGCTTACCTGTGCAATCCTCTTCTCACAATCTTCTCAGCTTGCATTCCACACGGAGTGCACAGGAGGCCGCTTGGCTCTCCACATTTGCTCCTCCCCACAGGGTCCCCACTCATGCAGCCAGATGGAGACACTGACTCAAAGGTATACAACCATGATCTGACGAGCTGCAAACATGGATCTCTCACCCCTGAATTTCAACAAGATACAGAACCTGAGTAGAACAGGAAATGGTGGGCACTGGAGAGGCTGGGTTGACAGAAACTGCAAGCCATATCTAACCATACGATCATGAGAAATAAGAAAAAACATTTATTTAGAAAATAACAGGAAAATTCAACTATGCACATCATGAATCAGAATATTGAGATGAAGACAAAGTCCTCTTGATGGATTTCTAAATCCATGAGGTCTGGCTGTACTTCCTACAGTTGAGTTGTAAGCAATTTTCTAGTATTCTTCCAATAATCCCTCTTTTACATAAGCAAATTTCAAAAAATTTCAATTCTTTTTTTATCATCACCCAAGGACATTTTTTTTCCATTGCTTGTAAAGAGACAGGAAGGGGGAGAGAGAGAGAAACATCAATGTGAGAAAGAAGCATCGATTAATTGATCTGGGACTGCATCCTGGACGGGGGATTGTATGTGTGGGACTCAGCAACCAGGGATTGCTCACGTCCAGACCAGGGATCGAACCTACAACCGAGCCATGTGCCCTGACTAGAATCTAACCTGCGACCTTTGCAAGATGGCGCACAACCAACCAAGCCACACCGGTCAAGGCAGATGCAGGCTTTGTTAACCACTGCCCTAGAGTGCCTCCATTTTAAACTGTCTGTCTGACTTACAGCAGCGTGGGATTACAACTTGTACCAATAACACAACTATAAAGCCCTTGTGTAAAATAAATTAAGGCTTCAATTATAATAGGAGATAGCAATGTCTCTTTTCTTCCTGTGTTCCATTTCCTTCATTATTACATTTGGTCTTTCTCCTCCACACTCCCACCCACAAGCTCCAATGAAGAACAAAGTAGGATCTTTGATGTCACACTGTGGTTTTACAATTGTCTCTTCTGAACTTATTCTGACATTCCTAGTAAGTTTTAAAATCATTATTTTATTCTGAAATTAACTAATAAAAATATTGCATTGCTTTAAACAAATTATTGGCACTTATTTAGGAATAAAACTAAGAAATAAATGCATTAATATTAACACAGCATATCAAACTAGAAAAAAGATTTAAAACATTACCAATTCTAAAACACCTCTAGCTAAGACAGAGAAAACTGTATTACTCTTTTCTTTCCATACAGATCGTGGCCACAGGGCTTTGTGGTACAGAGATGAAAATGTTGAAGGATAATACCCATTATCCCATCATTCTGGGCCATGAAGGGGCTGGAATAGTCGAGAGTGTGGGAGAAGGAGTGAGCACTGTGAAAACAGGTATGAATTGGCACCTGGAGTTAGGAAATAACAGCAACTTAGAACCTACATCAGGAAAATATAAGGTAAAGTAAAATAAAAAGTGAAATGTTACACAAGAAAAGGAATAATTATACATGATATAAAAATACTAAATGTATTACATCCTTTACATTTATATTTTGGTATTAATAAGAACAAGAAATAGAATGTACTGAAACAGAATCTGAAAGTGTAAATGAGACAAAAATTTACAAAGAGGTAAACTGTTGAAATGAAGCATATGATAAAGAGGCAAACACATTATTGGAACCAGCTAGAGAAGGAGCCTAGAACTGGGTCAAATATACATATAGGAATTAAATGCAGGATTAGGTTTGCATTTCAAATTTGAGGAGAAAATGATTATACAATAAATGACATTGAAAAAAGTGGATAGTTATCTAAAAAAAAAAAGTTAAGTTGCTATTCCATTCTTTATATTAAAAAATAATGCTATATGAATCCAAGAATTAAATGTGGAAAGTGAAACCATAGAAGTGCTATAAAAATCCATAAGAGAACATTATTTTATTTCAGAGAAGGGAAGAATTTTTATTTTTCATTTTATTTTTTCCATTACTATTAATCGCCCTGGTACCCTCTTCCACCTCTATCCACCTCCTTTTCCCTGCAATTACCACACTGTTGTTCATGTCCATGAGTCATTTTTCTTTTTTGCTCAATCCTTCACCTCCCCCAATAACCCTCGCCAGAGCCATCAGCCTGCTCTCTATCTCTGAGTCTGTCTCTATTTTGCTTGTTAGTTCAATTTGTTCGTTCAAGTCCACATATGAGTGAGACCATATGTTATTTGTCATTGACTTGCTTATTTCACCTAGCATCATGTTCTCCAGGTCCATCCATGTTGTCACAAAGGTAGAATTTTTTTCTTTTTTACAGTTGAGTAGTATTTCATTGTGTAAATACACCACAGCTATTTTATCCGCTCATCTACTGATGGACACTTGGGCTGCTTCCAGATCTTGGCTAATGTAAATAATGCTGCAATGAACATAGGGATACATATATTCTTTTGAATTATGTTTTGGGTTTCTTCAGATAAATTCCCAGAAGTAGAATTGCTGGGTCATAAGGCAGTTTCACTTTTCATTTTTTGAGATACCTCCATACTGCTTTCCACAGTGGCCACTCCAGTCTGCATTCCCACCAATAGTTCAAAAGAGTTATACTTTCTGCACACCCTTGCCAGCACTTGTTGTTTGTTTATTTATTGATGATAGAAGGGAAGGAAATTTTAATCAATAAAAAACCCAGAAGACGTAAATAATATATAAATTTGACAACATAGAAAGTTCTTTTTAAATTCGGATTATAGAAAATGCCCTCTCAAAATCAACAAACAAATGACAGTGGGCACACTTTTTTAATATATAAAAAATTCCTTAAAAGCAATTTGAAAAAAAAAGCAGCCCAGCAGAATAATGGGCAAAGGAAATATACATCTAGTTTGGAGGGAAAAAATATATGCAAAAGCTTTTAAGCATGTATAAATGTGCCCAAACTCAAACATATGAAATAAATAAAAAATTTAAATACAATGGTAAAATACTGTTTATCTAACAGATTAGAAAAGATTTAAAAGTTTGGTAACATATAAGGTTGACAAGAGTATAGGCAACCAACTCCTTCAAACTTTATTATTTTGAAAATAAATTTGCACAACTTTAAATTTGGCAATATGTGACATCACTTATATGCACCTATTTTGGACTCAATACTTCCAATTTTAAAAAGTTATTCCATAGATATATATCCATATTTTAGTTTTCTATTGCTGATGTAAAAAAATCACTGCGAAGTTAGCAGCTTCAAACAAAACAAATTTATTATCTCAGTTCTGTATGTCAGAAGTCTGGGTGGGTTTTACTACATTCTCTGCTTAGAGTCTCACAAGGTCAAAATCAAGATTTTGGTCACCTGGTTCTTATCTGGAGACATTGGAGGATCGAATTCCTTGAGGTGATAGGACTGATGGGCTGTCAGCTGGGCCTGCACTCAGCTCCTTTAAGCTGCTCACATTAGTTCCTGTATGGCCCCTTCACCCTCTTCCAGCCTCAAAGCAACAATGACACATCAAAACCTTCCCATGCTTTGAATTGCTTTGTCTTTCTGTTCTGCTCTCCTCTTGTCTCCTGTCAAGGGCTCATTTGATTGCATTGGGTCTGCCTCAGTAATCCAGGATACTCCCTGTTTCAATGTCAATTGATTAGCAATTTTAATTACAACTGCAAAGCCCCTTTTTCCATGTAACATATTCGCAGGCGTGATAACATATTCCATTTCTGGGGGTTAGGGTGGGACCATTTTAGAATTTCTGCCTACCATAGCCCACATGTGCACAAAACATTCACTCGTTCTTATTTCTCATGTCAGAACAAAATTTACCACAGGAAATATGAACACCTACATGCCAAAAAATTGAAAAATCTGGATAAAATGGATAAATTCCTAGAAACACAATCATCCAAAACTAAATAGGAAGAATCAGAGAATCTGAATGGACAGATTACAGCTAATGAAATTGAAGCAGTAATCAAAAACCTCTCAACAAACAAAAGCCCTAGACCAGACGGCTTCACAGGTGAATTTTACCAAGCATCCTGAGAACTAACACCTCTCCTTCTCAAACTATTCCAAAAAATTCAAGAGGAATGAAAATCCTCAATCTCATTTTACAAGGCCCACATTATCCTAATTCCAAAACTTGATAAAACACTACAAAGAAAGGAAATTATAAGCCAATATCCCTAATGAACATAGATGCTAAAATTCTCAACAAATATTAGCAAACTTAATATAACAATGCATCAAAAAGATCATACACCATGATCAAATGAGATTTATTCCAGGGATGCAAGGTTGGTACAATATTCACAAATCAATAAACATGATACAACACAGAAACAAAATGAAAGATAAAAACCATATGATCATATCAATGATGCAGAAAAAGCATTTGATAAAATCCAGCATCCATTTATGATAAAACCTCTCAGCAAAGTGGGAATAGAGGCAACGCACCTCAATGTAATAAAAGCCATGTATGACAAACTGATAGCCAACATCTACTCAATGAGCAAAAAAATACAAGTGCTCTCCTTAGGATCAGGAACAAGACAGGGGTGTCTGTTTTCACCTATCTTATTCACACAATACTAGAAGTCTTAGCTACAGCAATCAGACAAGAAGAAAAGGCACCCAGTTTGGAAAGGAAGAAGTATAACTGTCATTTTTTGAAGATGACAGGATACCGTATATAGAGAACCCTAAAGATTCTACAAAGAAACTACTAGAACTGATAAATAAATTCAATAGAGTGATACAAAATTAATATGCAGAAATCAGATGCAGTTTCATATGCCAATAATGAGCTAACAGAAAGGGAAATTAAGAATACAATACCATTCACAATTGCTTCAAAAATAATAAAATACCACCCTGGCTAGTGCAGCTCAGTGGATTGAGCGCAGGCTGCGAACCAAAGGGTCGCCGATTCAATTCCCAGTCAGGGCACATACCTGGGTTGCAGGCCAGGTCCCCAGTGAGGGCCATGTGAGAGGCAACCACACACTGATGTTTCTCTCCCTCTCTTTCTCTCTTCCTTCCCTTCTGTCTAAAAATAAATAAGTAAAATCTTAAAAAAAAAAAAAAGAATAAAATACCTAGGGATAAATTTAACTGAGGATGTGAAAGACCTGTACTTGGAAAATTATAAGACACTGAGAAAGGTTTTGAAGCACACACAAATAAGTGGAAGCATATACCATGTTCATGGTTAGGAAAAATTAGTACCATTAAAATGTCCATACTATCCAAAACAATCTACAGATTCAATGCAATTCCTAGCAAGATACTAATGACATATTTCCAAAACTAAAAAAAAAAAAATCCCAAAAATTTATCTGAAACCACAAAAAATCCTGCATAGAAACAACAGTCTTAGAAAGAAGAATAAAGCTGGAGAAATCACACTACCTAATATCAAACTATACTATAAGGCCATAGTAATCAAAACACCATGGTACTGGAATAAAAACAGACATATAGAACAATGAAACAAAAAAAGAGCCCAGAAATAAACTCACAATTTATAGTAAATTAATATTTCACAGAGGAGGCAAAAACATACAATGAGCTAAAGATAGTTTATTCAATAAGTGGTGTTGGGAAAATTGGACAGATATGTGCAGAAAAATGAAAGACAACCTTCTTATGACACATACAAGAATAAATTCAAAATGTATTAAAGACTTAAATGTTAGACTCAAAACCATAAAAACCCCAGAAGTAAACATAGGCAGTAAAATCTTGGATGTTTCTTGTAACAGTATTTTTTCTGATATATCTCCTCAGACAAGGAAAACAAAAGATAAAATAAACAAAATGGACTACATCAAACCTAAAGGTTTTGCAGAGCAAAGCAAACCATCAACAAAATGAAACTACAACCCACTGAAACGGAGAACATATTTGTTGATACATTGATAAAGGGTTAATATTCAAAACTTATAAAGAACTTATAAAATCAACACTAAAAAAACAAACGATCAAATTAAAATATGCGTAAAAGACCTGAATAGACACTCCTTCAGAGAACACATAGATAGCCAATAGACATTATGAAAAAACGCTCAACATCACTAATCATCAGGAAAATGCAAATTAAAACTACAATGAGATATCACCTCACTCCTGTCAAAATGGGCATCATTAATAAATAAACAAAAAAGTGTTGGCAAGGATGTGGCAAAGAGGGAACCCTTGTGCACCATTGGTGAAAATGCAGATTGGTACAGCCACTGTGGAAAGCAGTATGGAGGTATCTCAAAAAATTAAAAGTGAAACTGCCTTATGATCCAGCAATTACATTGCTGGAAATTTATCTGAAGAAACTGAAAACATAATTCAAAAGAATATATGTGCCCCTATGTTCATTGCAGCATAATTTACAATAGCCAAGATTTGGAAGCAGCCCAAGTGTCCATCAGTAGATGAGTGGATAAAATAGCTGTGGCACATTTACACAATGGGATATTACTCGTTCATAAAAAAGGAGATAATTCTACCCTTTGTGACAACATGGATGGACATGGAAGACATACAAAGCAAAATATGCTAAGCCAGTCAGAGGAGACAAATACCATATGATTTCACTCATATGTGGACTCAAATGAACAACAAGCAAAATAGAGTCAGACTCATAGAGAGCAGGCTGACAGCTTTTGGGGGGTAAGAAGTTGGAGGGAAGAAGAAAATAAGAAAAAGAACTCATGGACATGAACAACAGTGTGGCGATTAGAAGGGTGTGGTTGTATAAGAGGGAATGGGAGGATAACGTGATGGAAAATATATAATAAAAAATAAAATATTTTTTTTAATTTTAGTAAAGAAAAAGACAGGAAATAACATAAATATCTGTAAATGTCGAGGAGACCAGGTAAATTAATTATGATATATCTATACAACAGAATATTACATAACTATTAAACAAAATGAAAGAATGCTATATGTACTAAAACAAGAAATATCCAAGATACACTGTTAAATAAAATACCAAGGCCTACTACAGGGTAAATAGAATGCTAGCCTTTGTATTTTTAAAGGAGTTATATCTCTGAAAGATACCATCGACTGAGAAGAGTAATTGTCTCTAGGTGGGGGAAAGGAGGACTGGAGACTTGGGGGCTAATTTTAATGTTTGTGTAGTTAAGTTGTTACCATATGTCTGCTTTTTTAAAATATATTTTATTGATTATGCTGTTACAGTTGTCCTATTTTTTCACTCCTTCATTTCCATCTGCCCTGTAACTCCCTTCTTACCAGCATTCCCTGCCTCCCTTAGTTCATGTCCATGGGTCATGCATATAAGTTCTTTGGCTTCTCTATTCCCCATACTATTCTTAACCTCCCCCCCTGTTTATTTTCTACCTACCATTTATGTTTCTTATTCCCTGTACCTTTTCCTCCATTCTACCCCTTCCCCATTCCAGCTGATAATCCTCCATGTGATCTGCATTTCTGTGAATCCATTTCTGTTCATCTATTTCTGTTCTAGTTGTTTGCTTAGTTCATTTTTTGTTTTTGGTTTTGTTCCTTCAGGTTTGGTTGTTGATATTTGTGAGTTTGTCGTCATTTCACTGTTCATAATTTTTATCTTCTTTTTCTTAGATAAGTCCCTTTAAAATTTCAAATAATAAGGGCTGGGTGATGAGACCTCCTTTACTTTGACCTTATCTGGAAACCACTTTATCTGCCCTTCCATTCTAAATGATATCTTTGCTGGATAGAGTAATCTTGGATGTACCTCCTTGCCTTTCATGACTTGGAATACTTCTTTCTAGCCCCTTCTTGCTTGCAAGGTTTCTTTTGAGAAATCAGCTGATAGTCTAATAGGAACTCCTTTGGAGGTAACTATCTCCTTTTCTCTTGCTGCTTTTAAGATTCTCTCCTTATCTTTAGTCTTGGGTAATGTAGTGATGATGTGCCTTGGTGTGCGCTTCCTTGAGTCTAAATTTTTTGGGACTCTCTGAGCTTCCTGGACTTCCTGGAAGTCTATTTCCTTTGTCAGATTAGGAAAGTTCTCCTTCATTATTTTTTCCAATAAGTTCTCAATTTCTTGCTCTTCCTCTACTCTTTCTGGCACCCCTATGATTCAGATATTGGAATGTTTGAAGATGTCCTGGAGGTTCCTAAGCTTCTCCTCATTTTTTTGAATTCTTGTTTCTTCATTCTGTCTGGTTGAATGTTTACTTCTTTCTTCTGCTCTAAATCATTGGTTTGAGTGCCAGTTTCCTTCCCATCACTGCTGGTTTCCTGTACATTTTCCTTTATTTCACTTGTCATAACCTTCATTTTTTCCTCTATTTTTTTTACTATACTAAACCTTTTCTGTGAGCATCCTGATTACCATCTGATAGGTTGGCTATCTCTTCATTGCTTAGTTGTATTTTTTCTAGAGCTTTGATCTGTTATTTCATTTGGGCCATTTTTTTTTTTGGTCTCAAAACACCTGTTATAGGCCCGGCTGGTGTAGCTCAGTGGGTTGAGTGCGGGCTGGGAACTGGAGGGTCCCAGTTCGATTCCCAGTCGGGGCACATGCCTGGGTTGCGAGCCGGGTCTCCAATGGGGGCTATGTGTGAGGCAACCATACATTGCTCTTTCTCCCTCCCTTCTCCTCTCTCTGAAAATAAATAAATAAAATCTTTAAAAAAAAAAAACACCTGTTATATAGTAAGGGGTGGGGCCTTAGGTATTCGCCAGTGCTGGGCAACACATGTGTCTGCATTATAGCACTGTATGTGGGGGGGAGACGGTCCAGGAGGAAACAATGCTGCTTGCTCAGTTCTCTGCCAATGTTCAGTCACTTCCTCTGCTACCCACAATCAAACTGGGCCCTTCTGGTGCTGATTCCCAGGGCAGTGGGTTTGTGTACATATAGGACCCTGTGGGTTTTTCCAATGAACTGTACTTTCTCTCACCACCGCACTCCCACTGGTTTTTTTGAGTCAGAGATTTTGAGGCCTTATTTCCCCATGCTGAAACCCTGGGTTGCACTTTCTGTCTCACTCCCCAGTTGTTCTTCCCAGTTTACCCTCACACAAATGTGGGACCACCTGCTCCAACAGCCACTGCCTTGCCACGAGTCCTCTCTGGCCAACTGCCCATCTCCACTCTTCCTACCAGTCTGGATGAATGTTTCTTGTTAATTCTATGGTTGTTGGACTTCCATACAGTTCAATTTTCTGACAGTTCTGTTTTTCTGTGTGCTTTTAAATTTGTTGTCCTTCCTTTGGTTGTGCAAGGAAGCAAAGTGTATCTACCTACACCTCCATCTTGGCTGGAAGTCTCTACATGACTTTTTAGAAACTAAAAATAAATCGAAAACAAACCTAAATTCTAGAAAGGTTTTTAACTAAAAGTATGAAATAAACTTCTCTAGTTTACAGTGATAGACAGTGGGTCAGTCACACACCATCACAGGCTTTGAACACTACTACAGAAATCTACCTATGTTTGGCCTCCATGGTAAAGGAGAAAGAATTAGTGCAAGATACATAGGATAGCATATAGACAATCTTTTCTCCCTAATCCAGAATCTTATGCTCTGAGCATGTGGTATCCATACTATTTTAAATCCAATTTCCAATAGCTGAAGTTACTGTGGAAAATAAAAGATAAGATTTCGTTTAATGGCTATGTGACAAAATCATCTGAAGCTTCAAAAGAAACTTACGAAGGAGGCAAAGCTGGGGCTAGCTCCTTGGGATTCAGCTGCTAAGCCCAGGGCTAGACGCAGATGCCAACGACATCCCCTCTTTCTGTACATATTTCATATTCTGCATAGTATCAACACAACTAAATGTGGAAATTATTCTCAGCAATCCTATTTTCTTGGGTACCTTGATGTTTAGGTTGAGAAAGAGCTATCTCTTTATTATTTTCACATTTTTTAAATTGTTGTTCAAGTACAGTTGTCTCCATTTTCCCTCCACCAGTCCCCCCACCATCACTGCCATCCCCACTTCCTACCCTTGATCCTAGCCCCCTTATGTTTTGTCCATGGGTCCTTTATACATGTTCCTGACAACCCTTCCCCCTTTCCCTGCATTATCCTCTCCCACCTCCTCTCTGGTTACTGTCAGTTTGTTTTTTATTTCAATGTCTCTGGTTATTTTTTCTTGCTTGTTTGCTTTGTTGATTACGTCCCACTTACATGTGAGATCATATGGTATTTGTCTTTCACAGCCTGGCTTATTTCAGATAGCATAATGCTCTCCAGTTCCATCCATGCTCTCATGAAGGGTAGAAGCTTCTTCTTTCTGCTACATAGTATTCCATTGTGTAAATGTACCATAATCTTTTCATCCATTCATTTACTGATGGGCACTTAGTTACTTCCAGCTATTGTAAATTGTGCTGCTGTGAACATTGGGATGTGTGGGTTCTTTTGAATTGGTGTTACAGGATTCTTAGGGTATAGTCCCAGCAATACAATTGCAGTTCCATTTTAATTTTCTGAAGAAATTCCATACTAGTTTCCATGGCTACACCAGTGGCTATACCAGTCTGCATTCCCAACAGTGTACTAGGGTTTCCTTTTCTCCACAACCTCACCAACACTTGTTATTTCTTGATTTGGTTATGATGGCCATTCTGACTGGTGTGAAATAGTATCTCATTGTGATTTTAATTTGCATCTTTCTGATGGCTACTGATGCTGAACATCCTTTCATATATCTCTGGGCCCTCTGGATGTCCTCCTTGGAGAAATGTCTGTTCAGGTCCTTTGTCCATTTATTAATTGGATTGTTTGTCTTCCTGAAGTTGAGTCATGTTAGCTCTTTATGTATTTTGGAGATCAAACCCTTTTCTGAGATATTGTTTGCAAATTTATTTTTCCATACAGTTGGTTCCCTTTTCATTTTGCTGATGTTTGTTTTAGCCTTGCAGAAGCTTTTTATTTTGAGTAAGTCCCACTTCTTTATTCTTTCATGTCCTTTGCTCTAGGAGATATATCAGTGAAAATATTGCTGCATGGAATATCTGAGATTTTCCTCCTTATGTCCTCTTCTAGGACTTTTATGGTGTTGTGACTTATAGTTAAATCTTTTATCCATCTTGAGTTTATTTTTGTATATGTTGTAAGTTGGTGGTCAAGTTTCATTTTTTTTGCATGTAGCTGTACAAATCTCCTAACATCATTTGTTAAAAAGGTTATTTTTACTCCATTTTATGCTTCTGCCCCCTTTGTAAAATATTAGTTGATCATAGAGTTAGGTTTATTTCTGCGCTCTCTATTCTGTTCCATTGATCTTTATGTTTGTTCTTATGCCAGTACAAGACAGTTTTGATTATAGTGGCCTTGTAATACAGGTTAATATCAGGTATGGTTATCCCTCCTACTTTGTTCTTCTTTCTCAAAATTAGTTTGGCTATTCGGGGTCATTAGTGGTTCTGTATAAATTTTTGACAATTTGTTCTGTATCTGTGAAATGTGTCATTGGTATTTTAGTGGGGATTGCTTTGAATCTATAAATTGCTTTGGGTAGTATGGACATTTTGATGATGTTAATTCTTTCAATCCATGAACACTGTACATGCTTTCATTTATTTGTGTCTTCCTTAATTTCTTTCTTCAGTGTTGTGTAGTTTTCTGAGTATAGGTCTTTCACCTCCTCAGTTAGGTTTATTCCTAGGTACTTTATTTTTCTTATTGCTATAGCAAATGGGATTATTTTCCTTATTTCCATTTCTGATAGTTCATTGCTGGTATATAAAAATGCCTTTGATTTCTGAATATTGACTTTGTATCCTGCTGTTCTGCCAAATTCACTTATTAGTTCAAGTAGTTTTCTGGTGGAATCTATAGGATTTTCTATGTACACTATCATGTCATCTGCAAACAATGACAGTTTTGCTTCCTACTTTCCAATCTGTATGTATTTTATTTCTTTTTCTTGTCTGATTGCTGTGGCTAGGACTTCCAATACTATGTTGAATAGAAGTGGTGAAAGCAGCCATCTTTGTCTTGCTCCCTATCTTAGTGGGAAAGTTTTTAGTTTCTGCCCACTAAGTATGATGTCAGCTGTAGGTCTCTCATATATGGCCTTTATTATGTTGAGGAATGCTCCCTCTATTCCCACTTTGCTGAGTGTTTTTATCATAAATGGGTGCTGTACTTTATGAAATGCTTTTTCTGCATCTATGCATATGATCATATGTTTTTGTCTTTCTTTTTGTTTATATGATGTATTATGTTTATTGATTTGTGAATGTTGTACCATCTTTGCATCTCTGGAATTAATCCCACTTGATCATGTTGTATAATCTTTTTTATGTATTGCTGGAAGTTATTTGCCAATACTTTGTTGAGGATTTTAGTGTCTATGTTCATCAGCGATATTGACCTATAGTTTTCTTTCTTTGTTGTGTATTTGTCTGATTTTGGGATTAGGATGATGCTGGCTTCATAAAAAGAGTTTGGGGGTCTTCCCCTTCTTGGATTTTTTGGAATAGTCTAGAAGGATAGGGCTTAGGTCTTCCTTAAGTATTTTGTAAAATTCTCCAGTCAGGTCCAGGTCTTTTGTATGTTGGGAGTTTTTTGATTACTGCTTCAATTTCATCAGCTGCTATTGGTCTGTTCAGGCTGTCTGCTGCTTCCTCATTCAGTTTTGGAAGATTATATTTTTCTAGAAGTTTGTCCATTTCACCTAGG